>JAQBSW010011250.1:0-20805 GCA_029291075.1 Eudiplozoon nipponicum | reverse complement strand
GCAGATCAACACCTAGACCAGTTTCGGAATTATTGAATGTACATCAAGTAGTCGCCCCAATTTCCTGGGCCGCGACTTCAGCCCAGGTGCATTTGGTTCATCTTGAAAAAAATCACCTACACCAAATTTTGTTGAGTTACAATTAGTGCAAGATAAGAGTAAAATCAGTCAGATTGGTGATTTTCACTTTATATCTTATGCAGTGTTTTGTTTATAGGGTAAACAATATGCAACGCAAATTTTTGACAATTATTTGTTCACTTCATGTTTTGCTGACCTGACCGTTTTAAAAATTTGTACACTGTTATCCATATTTTCAAACCTTCATTAAATGTGTTATCCAAAAAACATGAAAAGCGATTTTCTTGTTGTTCTTCGCATGTACGTGCCCCATATTGGCAAATATGTTTAGGTATTTGATTAGGAGCAATTTTATTGCTCACGGGATACACGTTCTTTACTTGAGAATACGAAAAAAATAAAATTCTGCACATCAGCTTGTCAGTGTACTGTCGGCTTAACAAGTTACTTTCAGAGGCGTGAAATTATAAGTGATAAATTAAAAATAAAACTAAAAATAGATACAAAATATAACTAGATAATTCGTTAGAACAACACGGATATTGTATGAAGTAATATAGCTGTCGTATTCTTACGTAATAGTAAATATAGAATAAATAACGAAATGCTGATAAAACGAAACTACTTTTATTCGTCAGTTTTAAACATCGCAAAAGGCGTTTAGCCACATGGGACACAAATTTGAAAGGAAATATGCAGTTAGGCAAAATGACGTGAAATGCGTTCGTTGAATTGCGTCGGTAACGAAGGCACCTAGGCGATGGCACATGAGTGATATTAGCTTCAATGGGATGTCACAGAATGTAAACACACACATACATACAAAAACACACACACACACTTACACAAAAAAATTAATTTATTGCCAGTTTGATATTAAAATGCAGGCAACAGAAAAATCAATTTATTCATTAGATCGCTTTGGTCCGTAATGGTCACTCTTGTAGCACTGTCAAGTATTTGTCACGGACGAGACTGGGAAAATCCTGCTACGCACACTAACTGAGGTATATACTGACTTACGTCTATTGTTGGTTTTTCATACATCTGGCGACTACGTAGCCTCTCTTTCTGGTACTTACATCGAGATCGCAACTTTGATTTAAATAATTGTTATCCATACCCGCGCAACCAATGTTGTTTTAAGTAAACATTAGCCAGTTTAAACTAAGCATAGCATAATGTAGAAAAGGCAATTCATCCAGTAGACCGGTTTTGTCTTTATTGGGAATTCTTCACGTATTTTATATAATTTTCATCAGACAAGGTTTGAACTGGAGCACGTTTGCTTCGGAATCTATAGGTCTAAGCCCTGAGCCATTCAGCCGCACGCTAAGCATAATTTTCAGTTATATACTCACTCTTGGTTTTGGTTAGCCTTTCCTCTACAAGAAGCTTATATTGCATCTAACTAGTCATAAAGCTCCAACAAGCCACCTCACATCTGTCTTTATGGGACAGACAGCACACTACCTGGAGAAGTGATATTCAATTAATCATTTATATAAATTAAATAATTGATGGTGAATATTAGAAAAGGTATTTAAACATGATAGCTTGAATACCAAGAAGAAAAAATTAAAAGATAATACAAAGGCTTATGTGCTTAAAAAATATCAGCCATTTTGTTGTTCTTAAAAGTGTTTATTTCATTTTTATTTAACTTTATGCGTAATCTATTATAGCTATTCTGAATTTTAGGCTGGATATATCTATTTATGCCTGAGGCATTTTCGCAATCATCTTTTATCTTTCTAATTTTTCATACTTTCCTTTCAAACGCCCACGTTATTTCAATGCGTTTGATGTTTACTACCAGCTCTGAAATTTCACAGTTTGGTAGCGAGGTAATGCAACTGGAGAATTTATTAATATTTTAAAGGGACAGCTTCAAACTCACACATTAGACTATTTGAAACTACATTATCCATCGTAGTTACAACTTGATGGCTGAAAGACAGGACAGATATTACTGCATGTCGGCATATTATAATTCACTGGTTAGTGACTGCAATAAACCAATTTGTTGAGACTCATGATACTTGTATATGATGAATAATTTGACCTGTTTAAACATGATATGCAAGTATGTATTAAGTGTTTCGAACCTAGTAACAAATCAGTTCAGTTGTGAACAGAAGAATAAACCAAAGACAGCATGAGCGGAAAGTATTATCTCATGCACATTCGTTTCCTGCATACTGACGACTCATAAGTAGGAGCCGGTATTTAACCACTATATATTTCGGCGAGGAATATTTGAAAATAAGACAATAAAATCTCTTAGACGAATGTAAAAATCTGCAGAAGTGAAGCGAACATCACATAAAGTCTCGACAATGCGACTTTAATACCAACTCACTCTATATATATACCGAGTCTGTACATGATACTAACACTATGGCTGTTGTGTCAGTAACCGATACCAACGTTATAGTACCGAAAATGTACATGGTATTAACACTATGGTTGCCGACTGGATACATGGTACCAACACGATAGATATCAATATATGCTATAGTTCACCAAAATTGAGAATTACAACAATTTCTGAACACCTGTTACTCCAGTTAATCCATACAATTTGGTCTTGATTGATATCAGTTATCACATTTCGCGGTAAGCATGACATCATTCAATTCAATATATAACAGTTAAATACTGTTTTGTTGCAAAGAACTAATATATATGCAAGTATGTATTAGGTTTTGCGAACCTAGTAACAAATTAGTTCAGTTGTGACCAAGAAGGAAAAAACAAAGGCAGCATGAACGGAAAGTATAATCTCATGCACATTCGTTTCGTGCTTACTGGCGACTCATCACTAGGAGCCGGTATTACGCCCTTTAACCACTATATATTCGGTAGAAGAATGTGGAATAATAGGACGGTACAATCTCTTAGACGAATGTGTAAACCTGTAATAGTGAAGCTAACATAATCTAGAGTCAACGACAATGCGACTTCAGTGCTAACTCACACTATATAATATATATACCGAGTCTGTAAAGGATACTAACACATTGATTTAACCGATACCAACATTATAGTACCGAAAACGTACATGATACTTACACTATGGTTTCCTATTCGGTACATGTTACCAACATGCTGGATATCAATGTATGCTATAGATCACCGAAATTGAGAAATACAACTATTTCTGAACACCTGTTACTCCAGTAAATCCATACACTCTGTCCTTGATCGATATCAGTTATCACATTTCGCGGTAAGCATGACATCATTCAATTCAATATATTACAGTTAAATACTGTTTGTTGCGAAGAGCTAATATATACGCAAGTATGTATTAGGTTTTGCGAACCTAGTAACAAATTAGTTCAGTTGTGACCAGAAGGATAAACCAAAAAGACAGCATGAACGGAAAGTATAATCTCATGCACATTCGTTTCGTGCTTACTGGCGACTCATCACTAGGAGCCGGTATTACGCCCTTTAACCACTATATATTTAGTAGAAGAATGTGGGATAATAGGACGGTACAATCTCCTAGACGAATGTGTAAACCTAAAGTAGTGAAGCTAATATCATATAAAGTCTCGATTATGCGCAACATTTATTACACAATTTCATGTATATTAGTTCTCCACAAAAACAGTATATAACCGTTATCAGCGGAGTGTCGTTGATTTGATACTCAATGCCAGCTTAAAATAATAAATAATGTCTCCTTGAAATAGCAAACTGTGACTATATTCTTCTTCTTATACAACATGAAATCATATTTAGCGTTAAAACCAATACAAAGGGACTCATCATTTAAACAAAATACTAATTTAAAGCCTTATTAAAAAAAAGAAAAATAACATTTTACATGTATTTACAAAGAATTTTGTGAATGCAAAGACATTTGATCTTTGCGAACAGCGATTGTCGTTTGGACGACCAAGACGTTTATAGCTTTGCCGATTTTCCGTGAGTTGCCTTTTAAAACTCGACTGCAGGTCGAAGTTTCTTATGAGTTTGTAAACAATAATATCTATCAATGGTCCAGAGCATTGACTTCCTATTAAGTTGACACATTTGATGTTACAGTTTTAATCAGCAATCGCTTAAAACAATCTATTGGATTACTTTGTAATCAAGTTTGCGATCTTGATATAAACACCTGACCCATCATGCAAATACATTTGTCAGTATAAATTAAGTATTGTATATTGTGGAAAAGGCATTTCATCCTGTAGACCGGTTTCGTCCTTATTGGGAACTAATCCCTTACTATCCAGAATTTGTCGCCCTGTCCGCGGCCAATTTTCTCAAATAAGACCAAAGTGGTGTGCAAAAATTGGTAAAAACGAAGATTATATTTGAATGCACAAATGCGCTTCGTGCTTCCAGGTTGCTCATCAAAATGAGGCCTTGCAAAGTACTTCAAATGATGTTTTCCCTACTACTGCCTTAATTTGCTCATACACCGGATGTGGCGATACAAAGCTGCCAAATATAATTTGCTTAAAATTAAAATAGATTCGGGTTGTTGAGCCGAGTCCTACTATTCGTTTCCAGTAGCAGGAATCACGTGCATAGGGTTACACCTTTTAGTTTGATGGTGGCATAACCTCTGGACCCATTTGAAATAGCCAACAATGTACGAAAATCCCTATACACATTTGCATATATATATATATATATATATATATATATATATATATATATATATATATATATATATATATATATATATATAAGCTATACGCAACAAAGATTGTACAACTCCAATATAATTCATTGAATGATATCATGATTATCTGAAGTTGTGATAAATGTGGTTGATTGTGGCCCGACTAAGAATTTTATGGCATGACATGTGTACAGAATGGTTTTAAATTCTCAATTTTAGTGAAATTTTGACTATCTTGAAATTCATTGTGTTCGTAGATTATAAAGGCTCGGTATATATATGTTATATATAGTGAGTTGGTTTTGAAGTTGCATTTCTGAAGATTTTATATGTAGTTGGCTGCATTAGTGCTTGAATACAGATTCGTATTGGAGATTGCAGCGTTCAACTCTGCAATGCATCTTAACCAAATCTATAGTGAGTAAACAGTGTGTTATCAGCACGTACTGTTGATGCACCAGTATGCAGGAAACGGATGGATACACAAGATTATACCTCTTGTTCATGCTGACATTGGTATACCCTTCTTGTCTACTAAGAAATATATTTTTATAAGCTAACAAAGAAACATTGGTTAGTATAGAATTGCAAATATTGCGTAGCGTGCAGCAGGATGGGTCAGTAGTTAGAGCAACAGATTCCGAAGCAGTCGTGTCCGATTTCGATTCCTGTACGCGGCAAATTCTGGACAGTACTTGATGAGTTCCCAATAAGGACGAAACCGGTCTACTGCATGAATTGCCCTTCCTATACTATACAATGATTAGTTTATACTGACATATGTAAGTAATTAATGGATCAGGTGCTTATATCAATATCGCAACCCTGATTATAATAATTGTTATCACCGCCCGCGCAACCAATGCTCGTTTAATTATTCAAATGTTCATTTCAATATCATTTCCCCATGTAGTGTGGTGTCTGTTCAGTATTGACAAACTGAGGTTGGACATTATGAGACAGGTGCTTGAATCAAGATTGTAACATTGACTTAATAAATTGTTATCCCCGTCCGCGCAAATAATGTTCATTTTCAAATATTGTCCTTTTTAATGATAATGGCAAGCGGTCAATATAGGCGAATACCCTTGGCGAACTTCATAAAATATTAATTCCAATGTGTAGCGATGACATTGGTAGAAATTTTTAAAAAATTGCGCAAACAAAGTGTACATAAATTTCGCAATTTCTTTTCTCACTTTGATGATGTTACTATAGTGACATTCGTGAGTATTTGTTGAGGAAGTTAAATGTCTATGCGACCTATACCAACTGACTGCATTCAGTGAAACAAGTCAGCGTCAAAGAAATACACGCGACCATAAAAGAGGCATTTCAAAGGGTAAATTAACAGTGACCTCTATATGTACTTCAAAAGCAAAGTTTGTGTAAATTCAAGATGCCAATTCGTAAACACTTTAATGAAATAATTTTCAAAAACTTGCCAATTTTTTTTATAATAAAAGTTAAAACATATTCTCTGCCTTCATAAACTGGAAAAACATATCTACCGGTGTCGCTAGAATTAAAAAGGGTACTTGGATAATTCTTAATATTTTTCCTGATTTGTTTACGGAGGATGCTGAACGGAGAACTAATGAAGACCTGAGAAATTGCAGGCCGGAACATCTTCGAGCAAACGCATAAAAATTGCGGAAGTAGATCAATACTACATAGACAGAACAGAAAACAAGAGATTTTAATTTCCATTTGTCAAATGCCTTGACGTGCGTTAAACGATCGAATGCAATGATAAAGATTAAAGTAATTTTATTTTTCTGTCAATAAAATTAAATGTTGAATCGCTGAAATTCGCGTTCGCAGGTTGTCGTTTCGCCCAATAAGTTTCGCAAAGAACCGATTAATCTCCAGTCCCAAGTACACATCGAGTTCGTCTTCTCATTGGATTGGTACGGATTCGTCACTTTCTTCCGAAGGCTTCAACATCGTTCATGCTAACCACTGGAAATTCGACGTTATCTATTCTAAGTTGACTGGCGACGTTTCTGAACGCTATTTCCCGTTACATTATCAGAAATCTAAACGCACATACACAGTACAATGCTGGCAATATTTAGAGGCGACGTACCGACCACAATACATACACGGAGGCTGAATAGAATAACTAAGGAGAATTTTTCCAGTGTTAAAGTTAATATCACATTTAGCACACAGAGAATCATGAGGTTGGATGCCGAAGATCAATTGCCAATTCTCACCAAATCATTCATGGTCTACAAATTCTCATGTATGTGCGGTAGCACATATATCGGACGTGCAAAGAAGTAATTGATAAACAGAATCCAGAAACATTTACCGCAGAAATTGATTAAAAAAGCTTGGCACCGTCAGGAAAATCAGCTATTTCTGATCATTTATTGGAAACGGGGCACCCAGTCAATTCGATCAATTTCTCAATTCTACATAGAGGAAAATCAGAAAAATTATTTTATATTTATGAAGCATTTTATTGAAAACACCAAACACCTGGCCTAAATATTCAAAAGTTTCATCAACACGATATTCTAATCGATTGGCCACGAATAACAAATTTCAACAACAATTTACCAGTATCCTGTCAAGGACGACCACGCCCTCAACCAGACTCTACAAACATTCCATCGGATAGGAAACAAACTGAAAAGAAAAAAAAACAGCTGCACATGTGGTGACAGAAATTTCGTAACAATATGAGCATTCAACAGAGCAATCCGTACCCGCGTTGATACCAAGTGTAGAAAACAAAAATTTCGCATCGAGGTTAAACGAAAGACTACACCCGGAAAAATAACATTTGTACACGCAACAACGAACAATGCGAACAAGCCATCAATAGAAGAATGATCAGATCTCGGACATCACTTTGCAATACAGCGAGCAAGACCTTTACATGCAATACAGCGAGCAAGATCTTTACATGCACACACACACACAGACACAAACGCATACACACTTACTAATCAGCCCAAACTATAAATAGTAGTAAAACTGAGTGAAATTTGTTGCCACCCCCATAATCAAATAAAAACCCAGAATGTATATAAATGAATGATTGTAGAGCGATGTTTAGTATTCACGAAATAAATGGTCATTATCCACTTTGTTATTAATGTGTTCTTTCTTCCTAATTAGAAATATACTGTGTAATATATATATATATATATATATATATATATATATATATATATATATATATATATATATATATATAGTTGTACAATTGCAGCAATCTCAAATTCCCGGTATACGTAATCTTGTCATGTGTGCAGAAAGTTTTTGTAATGGGGAGTAAAAAATTTAAATGTCTTGCATCACGGCGAATTTGAAGAATACGTGTCGTAATTCAGTTTGCCAGGATAACCAATCATTCAATGCACAGGTGCTGGGAAAATTTTTTGAACTACTTTTCGTGGCTTCGAAATAATCTAATGGTACTTATATCATCAGCCAAAAAATATTTCGCGATCACCGTCATTTTAATGAGGTTCTGCTTTGTTTTGCAACTGGTTGAACATACGATTTTCGATTTTCATCGCTTCCGCCATCTTGAATTGTAAACAGACTCTGGTATATCAAATTTACCACCTTAATATACTCACTAATCCCACTTTATGTATTCAGGCCCAGAGCATCAAAATATCACCATCAGTTACACGAACTAAAATAATTAAACATCCACGGCCATTATCAGAGCACTAACACAAACTAATTCATGCGAACCAAATGTCCGTGTACCTTTAGGTTATGAAAAATAGGATATACGAGTTTTACACCTAGTAGTCTCGTATTCGAAGTAGTTGAATAGAAATATCATTTGCACAATTTCTATGCTGTCACACGCATAACGATTTTGCAGCTTTCGCCTAACTTAACTAAGTTATACGCTTAAAACATCCGCGCTAACGAAGGTGGTGATAAAAATTCTTCAAACCAAGAATGCGAGTTGGAGACCAACAACAACCATTTAGTATTTATAATGTTTATATTACAGAGAATATCAACAAAAAATCACTCGTACTGATACCTTTTGACCTACAATAGTAATTACCTGAGCACAAAAACAAACTGATTAATAAAGAGCACACCGAAATGCATTGCCTGCCGCTCAATAAACGGTTATTGACATATTGCTCTATTTGGATCTCCAAAATTGCGACAAACTACTCCCTATAAGTTTGGAAAATTTTTGCATATAAGGTCGTAGTAGTCAAGATATTGCATTCTGCACCTTCTACTGTCAAGTTATTTCCAGCCAAATACTGGTATGCTATCATTAATACAATCACTGACTTTTATTTCAATCGTAGAGTACTTGCCTTTTAGAGTAGCTACCATTTTATTTATTTGGCATTCCTCCGCCAGCTTACCCGTTATTTTGGAAATCTTGGAAAAATATACGCAATTAAACAATTGAACGAATATTGGTTAGGCAAGCGGTGATAATAATTGCAATAATCAAGGTTGCCATCTCGATATATATACATGAACAATTTAGTATATAAATTAGTCAGTATAAACTAAGAATTACATAGTTTAGAAAAGGCAATTCATTCAGTAGACCGGTTTCATCCTTATTGGAAACTTATCACGTAAGGGCCAAAATTTGCCGCGGACGGGGCTCGAACCTGGGCACGTCTATATCGGAATCTAGTGCGGCAGTGTTGCTCCGTGGTTAGAGCATTAGATTCCATATAAGACGAGACCAGGTTGGAGCCCTGTCCACGGTAAATTCTGGCCGGTAGGTGATGAGTTCCCAATAAGGACGAAACCGGTCTCCGGGATGTTCTTGGATGAATTGCCTTACCTAGACCATATAATTCTTAGTTTATACTGACAAATGCCTGTAGTTAATGTGTCAGCAGTTTATGTCGAGATCGCAACTTTTATTATAGTAATACGCAATTAAATACTGGCGCAATGTTTGGTCATACAAACACGCACTAATATATAAAATTCACATGCTTTATTACTGCTTAAATGGATGAGATAGCCAGATAATGCTTTTAAAATATTTCATGTATGAAATTTCTAAATAATTAAAAAATGTTCAATAATGTGCAAGAAAGCTGAGGTACGAAATAAGCGCACACACACAAAAATACACTAACGTTTCACTGGATAATTTAGTTATATTGGAGAGGAGCATTAATAAATGATCACAGCAATGAAATTTAATTGATTGAAATTGACAGGGGAGCAAGAAAGACAGAGAAAAAAATATATATATATATATATATATATATATATATATATATATATATAGAGAGAGAGAGAGAGAGAGAAATACGAACCTCATTGAAATGTACTGCCATTTCTTTAAAATTGGCTTGTTTAGAAGTATGAATTTTGGTTATTTGTTAATTAACTCGTATGATGACATTTACAAAACCTGGATGCACCAGGATTTATTTTTTTTAGTTTGTGGCCTTCATATATGAATTTATGCATTCCATTTGCTGTCAATAAAAGAAATGTGCTTTATTCTCGCGCTAATATTCACCAATAAGCAAAGTAATTAAGCATTAAGGCATAGTTACGAGTGAAAACTGAGCTGGAAATATTGCCAGTTTGAATTCGTGCTAGTTTTGCATGCTTCATGTTAGAAAGATAGTGTTGTTGGGGCTTACGGGCAGAAATGTTTATGCCATGACATTTATATAGACTATTGCTAGCTAGAGTATAATGTATCAGTGTCAATATAAGAGATTTGATTATTTAAACAAGGAAAATTAATGAAACGAATATCGTATAAAACCGAAAATATTAACTGCCTAGCTCTTGTAATGCTCATATGCAAGTCACGTACGGTTTGTATCCCATTGATAGCAGTGAACATTGTGTCTCATCTTGTGAAAAGTTGTAAAGTAAAGTGCAGTTTGAGTTCAGTATGTCATTTTTGCTAACGCGCTGAGCTAAAATCCAAAGAACCCCAAAGCACGTATCGCCGTGAATCAGGCTTAAGTTTCTCTTAAATCTTGGTTTCGATTGCCTAACTTTGGGAATTACTGAAATAAGTATGGTGTGTCAGTGGGCACTCAAATTCACTAAAGGACCCGGAAATATTTGCTACAATCTGCATAACCAAAAAGGTGTAACCTCATTGAATAAATAGTAGTAAAACTCAGTAAAATTTGTTGCCACCCCCATAAACAAATAAAACCAAGTGTATATAAATGAATGATTGTAGAGCGATGTTTAGTGTTCACGAAATAAATGGTGGTACCCACTTTTTATTAATGTGTTCTTTCTTCCTAATTAGAAATATACTGTGTAATATATATATATATATATATATATATATATATATACATAATACATATATAAATATATTTTTTAGATATTTTTATACACTTGGGTGTGCGCGGGTTGATGTGAGCCAAATATGCGAAGATTATTGCTGTCCGTTATGAACAATTAAGGACAATAAGTCAGGTATATTTGAAATCAAATAAGTACCCCGTGTTTAAGGATTATGATACACAAACTGCAGTAATCAAGTTTTCTAATTAAAAGCAAAATTTGAATTACGTTTGTTGACGAGTTTTTAAATAAAGCTAGCATTCACTACGCACACCGCGAAGACATTTGCTTCTTGCGAGTTTGTGCAATTAGAATAACCACCTATCCTCCATTTTACAATGTCGCATGCCGTAGAAAGCAATCGTTATTGGTATTGTACTGATACGTGTCGACCATACGCGAACATGATTCGAGTAGAATGGCGATTAGAACAGGGAGTATCCTACGAAAATGTTCATAAATTGTATTGAGACTCATAAATGCGACTACCATCAATGTAGTCTCTAATAATATGCTTTAAACGAAACAGTTTTCGCGACAGGGAATTGGTTAATTACTCAGGCCTGTGTATGCGCAACATGGTGTTTTCACCAACAATCTTCATTCTTTCTACGGATACTTTGGCTTCCAGTTTCGGATGCCTTTTTCAACGGCAAGCTCATCTCACAAACATTAAGTCACTTGATGCATAAAATGTCTCATTTATACTTACTGGTAGACCTCATAAGCATAACAGTCTTTTTACTGGACAAATGCATCATGCATGTGTGCTTGTGTGAATTTGTCTGCGAGTGGACTCCCACCGAAGTGAAATTACAGTGATCTAATTACAACTGATGATTAGCTATGTTGAATCTCGGCGATTTACGTTCGTGGGTTGTCGCATTGCATTATCAGTTTCGAAAAGATCCGAGTGATCCTCATTTCAAAGTACGCATCGATTTTTGCTTCTTTTTGGCTGAGTGCGGATTCGTCTCTTTCAATCATACTAACCACCGGAAATTAGATACGATTTGAAAATTCCGAGCTGTGAGTGCATGTGTGTGTGTGTGTGTGTGTGTGATTTTATGAGTGTTCGTTTATGACTAAGAAGCAATCAGTTACAAACAATTAACTGACATTTTTACTCATCCTAGTGAAACTAAAATAACAAATTTCAATTCCTCTTCACACACGTCAGGTCTATTATTTGCACTTTCTTTCTTAAATAAGTTATTTATTAGTTCTATCTTTGTTAGGAAGGGGACAAGGTACCGGGAATACAGCGTTTGCAAATTTTTCACTGTAAATAATGAAGAGTCAGAATAATAAAAAGTTTCTTTGAAATAATAAGATAGAATAAAGGGGAGGAGGGGCATAAAATATTCTAAAATTGCCTACTAAAAAGGATTATGATAGTAGTGCACAGAAAATGTGCTTTATAAACGTAAAGTTTTACTAAAACGTTCTGTAGTCTATAAAGAAACTAAGCTTATAGATGCAATCAGATAAAAAGTAATCAAAGATGAAATTAAAAGATAATCTTAAAATGGGTTAAGAGGTCGTTAATTTACCATCCATTGCCATCCGTATGTTAATAGTAATCCAGCGTTATTACTATTAACATACAGTTGTCGGTCGGTGATTATTAACTATCTTATTGCTTTTAAGGTTATCTTATAATTTCATCGTTCATTACTTGATGTCTGCTGGTATCTATTATGTTAGCCTCTTTATGGAGTACAGCACTTTACGTCTAAAATGCACCATTTCTTCGCCCTATTAATATAATATTTATTTGAGTAGGCAATTTTCGAATTTCTTTTATGACCTTATTTTTATTTTTACGAAATACTTTAATGAAACTATTTATTCTTACTGACTCTTAATTATTTAAGGTGAAAAATTGGAAAACGGGCAAATTTTCAATATCTTGTCCCTTTGCATACTTGAATGCCACTCGAAAATACCTCATTTAAGAAACTAAGAGTAAAAATAGGTCTGACGTGTGCAGTGTATTACCTTTATGGTTTTATTTAAACTAATCTGTTATTAGGTGTGCAACACCTAGCGGCATTCCTGAGGTTATATATATATATATATATATATATATATATATATATATATATATATATATATATATATATATATATATATATATATGTGTGTGTGTGTGTGTGTTTTGTTAATTAGTTTACGTTAGTCTGTTTTCCGTGATGCTGTCAAGATTGAACGATAATTGATTGCGCCGTTGATGATATTAATTATTTAATTCAAGTAAGCGAGCTTGAAAAGAAAATTAAACATATTATTTTTTATTGGGAACTCTTAATGTACTCTACATAATTTTGCCAAGAGTCAGACTCGAACAGGGGCACATTTGTTTTGGGATCTGTATTTTTACACTTCAGTAAACTGCTCCAAGGGTAACCATGGAAGAATTAAAATGAGTCCGCGCATTTATTTGCCAGTGGTTTTGTTGTTTTGTGTTGTGCTACGAAAAACGGTTTGCTGTTTATCTTATTCCTATACTTGATTTAGATAAATGTTATCAAAAAAAACCGATTGATTATTGCTTAATTTGATGAAACAATGGTAGCGCCAATTTTTTAATTGCTACTTAAAGCTGTGGAGAGGTATTATTCTGAAGCAATGAGCTGTAAATGGCTTTGGAAAAGTTAATGCTAGAACCCAAGTTGGTACGTATTGTTAACAGCTAAATTAACATTTGCTAAACAAAACAGTAACTATCTCAATTTGTCGCAATAATAAAACAAGATTTCAACTAAATTAATAAAGAATACTTTTTATGGGATATTTACAACGAAATGTTCCTTTCTAAGCAACTATTGTCTTTACATTAGAGGGAGAATAATAAAGGAAAATCACGCAAATTGTGCAATCATGCCGGTAAATGACACAATAAATATTATACTCAGTTTTTAAATGTATCCCAATTCTCATTCAGAGACATAGAAAGAATTTTATAACAGTTATTTTTGTCTTAACGATTACTGACATGCGTTCAAAAGCAAAAAGATAGTTTTTTTGATTAATTCGAAAAGTAGAGATTGAAGTTAACGAAATAATATTCAGGAGCACTCAGTCCAACAATGCTAGCAGGCTTGCAACGTGACAAAATTTAGAAACAGGCAAAAATTGAATAAATCAGTAGAAAATATTTGAAAAACTGAAAAATTATACTACTCACCTTCGAGCAGGCCAACACACCAGATTTGCGCGGAACTGCAACCTTTGGATCAATCTAATTAAATGAAATAATAGAAATTTAAATTAAAAAAAGCGCAACAGTTTTTTTCTCGAAGTAACATACCTTGGAACAACAATAAATGATTGACCAATTATTTTATATTTAAAAAGAGTTACTTGCTTACACAAAGATTTCTAAATTCTTATAATAGTTCGATTTACGATAATATATAGTTAAACAAACATTGGTTACGCGGATGGTGGAAAAAACCCTTAGCATAGCCACCAATTTCGTTGTATTTAACCATTCGTCGAATAACATAGCAAAAATTCCATCAGTCGCAAGTGCTGACACTCTTCGACCTTTCTTGATCATCATCAAAGTAAGACGGAAAACTGACTAGCGGGGATCAAACCGCAACGCGTAAATATGGAAATCAAAAGTAGAGGTGAGAGCCGCAAATCTAATTTTGCTTTCCGTATATATGAAATGCGGTTTGATCTTCGCTAGTTAGTTTGCCGTCGTGTTCTGATGATGATCACGGAAGTTTGAAATGCGTCAGTACGTGTGACTGATGGAAGTTTTACTATGTTGTTCGCCGACTGTTTAATTGCAATGGAATTTGTATTTACTTCAAGCTCGCAATATTGATTTTAATAAAATATTTTTCTGTTTCTTAGAGAATATGTAAGCAAAAAACGCCAGTATGTGTTTAGTTCAGTAATTGATCTTTTACCTGAACTTTTACGTTTAAGTCATTGATTTTGTTTGGTGTCTAAAACCAGTAAAGAACGCTTTTTTGGATTTGGTTTTGATATGTATTACATGAGATATGAGCGTAATCTTATTCTTTCAACTTTTTTATTCTAAAAAATTCTCTTGTTAATTACTTACGAAGAACTTAATTAAATGTAAAAGAACTTTAGTAGAAAGTTATGAATTAAATTAATTATATTCGAAGGTTAACGATAAAATACGCATGGAATGTTGCCGTGTTTTATTTGTACATTTGTTTCAAGACATTACTTTTGCATCTAAATAGTTGTCTCACATTCGGCCAAAGAATTAATTTTTCGTTATATTCCTTGGATCATATTTCCATCAATGCTTCCGTTCATCTACTAACCTAACCGCACTTCTTTTTTTAACACAAAGTATTATCTCTTCACAAAGGGTTACTTTTTTGTATGACAGTTATTGAATTCATTTAAATATGTTAAGATTTATGTCTTTCAGTGTGAATTATATTTGCTCCATTGGGTGCGTTTATGCGAGTAATGTTTCTGAATAATATACATACACTTTAGACACGAAATTCTGTACCACCTACAATGAAATGTGCCTATTATAAGAAAGTAATACTTTGGAAGTTGGTGTGAATATTTGCCACTAACATCAACTTCAAATAAATATAAGAACTGGCAATCCTAAAGGCAGTATATCGTTCAAGAAAATAATTTACCTAGAAGTGAACAGAATTAATCATACAGAAAAAAGCTTGAATACAATGAAGCTTCAAACTAATTAGCAAAAACTATGATTGTGCAAAATTAAAGATCTATAAATAAAGCTATGTTTAGGCAAGATTCGTTTCCTAAGAAATTACAAAAACAGGAATAGAAATGCAAAATAAGACAAGAAAACAAAAGAATTATTTTCAGATGTCGAAATTGGTAATTACGAAAGTCTATGGAACGACACATTAAATTAAATTTACATTTTTAAAATAAACTAGTAATCGAACGACATAAAAGGAAAATTAGGAGCTTAGGTATACAAAATATTCAAAGTGTTTAATGAAAGTGACGCACTAAAAAGTTAATAGGAAAATTAACTTTTAGGAAAGAAGAAAGTGGAAGATTTCAATGATGGTCACATCATTGTGATTGTAATTTAATGTTCCTTATTTTTGAATCTATTCTCATTCGCTTTAAATTAGACCCTAATCTTGTTTTTCATTAATTTTAGGTTAAATGGTCAGCTTTTTCGTAAAACATTCCAAGACATTATTTCGCACCCTTTGCTACGATTGCATTAAGTATTTGACCTATCGACCTATTAGATTCCGTCTTCAATCTCGTTTAAAGTTAACTTGGTAAAAACTATTCGCGTACATTCATCAGAGTTTCTAATAAAGGACGAGCAACAACTGATTTACTCTGCTGACGATGTATGCATGCCATTTTATGTTCTCCGGTCTAACTTTAACCAGTTTCACGGTTTGACCCACACACGCTTGACAAGGAATTTCATATATAACATATGTGCTTAACTGTATGACCTTTACAATTTGACTAGGAATTAAACTGCTTAATGACAATTTTATTTTGAAAATAGTGATTATTTTGCATGTCTCAGCCAAGGTCATACATTTCCTTTCCAACTCCGAAGCAGATACCACCATTAACTGCTGATCAACTTTAGTTTCTTGCGGTATGACGTAATACTGTTCTATACAGAATCTTCTTATTCTTCCAATCATCACATATTATATTACTTGCAGTGGATAATCATTCAAGTGAAATATTTCTTCTACGATTTTAAATTCATTTTCTCTATGCACACAATTGCCCATTTTTAAGCCCCTTATTTATAAAAACATACGAATTCAATTAGTAATTTTATATTGCTGATTGGAGTTAAAATTCATGAGAATTTCTGATTGTGTACTTTCAATTTAATTATCTCTTTGGAAACTATCACAGATTCTAATCAACCGGACATCTAAAAATGGTAATAAACCTTTCATGAAACTTTCGTAGGTGAATTTTGTAGTTCAGGTATTTAATTTATTTCATTAACATCTTTTTTCCACATAATAGATATTTCATCCAACTAGCTAACACAGTGTGACAGTTTTAAAGATGTACTTTCTAAAATGTTTTAAAACATATAAGACATAAACATATTAGCTAACAAGACCAATATTAGTAGTGCCAAATAAGCACCTCTGATCGTTTTGAAAGATTTGTTTCGGAACACAAAATTGGTTAACGACATACACACGTCAAATAATTCCATCATATGACATGTGTTTCTATTGTTTAATTCCAGTTTGCTTAAGTTACCATGAAGAAAACTATACAAGCAATGCGACAACCTTTAGACAGGTAAATTGTTATCCGTCAAGCTCACAACTAAACTTACCATTTTATTAAGAAGCTCATTTTACGTGATAGGTAATTGATTATGAAACTGGCCTTTGTTTTTCGAAACAAGGTGTTTACGTCGATGTTGCGTTGAGATGAGCAGCAACATCATTACATTTAGATTAGATCGTTCCTCAGGTCCAGTGGTTGGTACGAATGATGAGGAAGTCTTCAGAGTGAGGGGACGAATTAGCACCCAACCACCACGGAGACAAGCTCGATGCGTACTTGGACATGGGGATTAACAAATGGTGAATACACGTCTGCTATTGCGCAACACATCATCGAAATATCGCGCGTATGTTCTACAGACGTAGCATTCAAAATAATTACGAAATACATTAACAAAAGGGAGCTAGCCACATACGAAGCCCTATGGATAAACACACTCTCTATGTTCACATATTTCTATCTTGTTTTTCTTTCCAATTTATATATATATATATATATATATATATATATATATATTCATTGAAATGGATATTTAGGGAGATTATGCGAAAGAAATGTTTCTTGTATCTGATAAAATTTCTTTTTGATTATGCACACAGGAAGGGTACAATGGATTAATCAGATATTTGCGAAACTGATAGTGCGAATCTACTACCCACGAAAGAAAACCATAGATACTCTAAAGGTATTTTCATCCGTTTTCTTCATTTTTATTCCGAATAAAGTCAAATTCTTGGTGGTTCGAGCTTGCTCTTGGAAAAGGCTTCCGAAATTGAAAACAGAATTATTCGGAATAAAAATGAAGACAGCGGAATCAAGCACTTTGTTTAGCAAACAAAGAGACAGGTAATAGCCGTTCTATTAATCCCTTCATGTTTTTTATTAGTGACGTTTTCAAAAAAATGTTATGTATTCATCAATGATTATGATAAAATGTACCTGTGTTGTATTATTCTATGACAAATAGAAGAATCAGTTTTTAAATTATTTTAATACCATCTTTATTAAATTGTGCGTTTATCTTCCAATTATAAACTGATTTATTCATACTGCCTACAATTCTTTCTTTATCAGCTATCAGGAAGATTACATCATTGAATCTTTGTTATTGTAGTAGTTTACTAATATCACTATTTAATTTAGGCTTCGTATATTCATGTGCTAAAAATAATGACGGCGTGTCCATTCCAATGTTCACCTTGATTTTATTTGAAGAATTTTGCTATTCTAATGGCTTTGTTCAATTTTTTGAACAATATACTGCTGGAAAGGTCATATTACGTCCACATCTAAGCCATTCTAATTGATTGTCAAATACTTTTTGAAATTTTGTTGCGGTGTGTACAATTCGATTAGTTCAATGCCGCGTTTTGCGTACGCGGGTAATAGTTGTACACGGGCAGTTGCACAAAGATCCGATTCTTCACACTTTCCGATTTTGTTTTGTCTTTGATCGGGTTGAATTCTTCTTTTTTCAACTGAAAATGCGGTTCGATCACATCTTTGTTTACTGGCGACGTTTCGGTGCCTACTTTCCAACAACATCCTCAGGCAACACAACACTGATCACAATAGCAGATTTAAGCAAACATGGTAACCTCGTTCCAAAACCCTTCTATTTATATATAATTGACTCAACACTATTTTCAATCATAGAATTTGTCTCAGTAACCAAACTTAATATATAACTATTTATAATTGGAAGACCAATCATTACCTCACCTATCTCAAATTCCCGGTATACGTAATCTCATCTCGTATGCAGAATATTGTAAAGGAGAGAGACAGTATCGAACCTTTTGTTATTTGTTATAACTGTATTGCTACTATGCCACGGTAATCAAAATTCAAAATGATAAAAAACTAAAACCTTGAATGTCATATATTGTATTTTATTTAAATCCGGGAACTCTAATGTATACAATGGTGTATGAGGTATTGCGCACATAGCAACAAATTAGTTCAAATATGGAGCAGCAAGTTTTGTAGATGGATGGAGAGTGAATGTCATAGCGACGCTTAGGTGAAAGATTAAAGAGAGAAAGAGAGAGATAGTATGGACAACTAACGTTTTTCAAAAAACTAATCGTAACTGCCCGTGTACAACTATTACCCGCGTACGCAAAACGCGGCATTGAACCATTCTAATTGATTGTCATTAACATTTATTGATGACGAAATAGGAGTCCTTTTAGTCTGGTTATGATTATTTATTTTTCATTTGTTTAACGTTTTTTCTAGCAATCCCTAGATGAAGGAAATTCCTGTTCTATCAAATGCTTAACCTATTCAATCCGTTTTTCAGAGATATAACAGTGAGTTTTTATATGCAATTAAAATCTTTCTTATGCTAAAGTGAATTAAAATATGATTACACGCTATATCCACTACATATTTGGGTGAGGAAAGTGGAAAAAATGGATGGTACAATCTCTTATACGAATGTTTAAACCTCCAGTAGTAGAGATAACACAATATAAAGTCTTCGACAATGCGACTTCAAAGCCAACTCAGAGACACTCGCCAACCACAGTGTTAGTAACATGTATCTTTTCGGTATCATAATATTGGCATCAGGTACTGACACTATAGCCATATTGTTGGTATAATTTACAGGCTCGGTATATCTATTATATATTATAATTTGGCTTTGAAGTCGCATTTTCGAAGAGTTTAAATGAAGTTAGCTCTACTAATGCAGGTTTACAAATTTGTATAGGAAATTGTACCGCTCAATTGTCCCACATTCCTCATCCAGATATATAGTGTTTATATGGCGTAATACCGGCTCCTATTGATGACTCGCCAGTAAATACAAAACGAATATGAACATGAGATTATACCTTTCGTTCGAGCTGACGTGGGTTTATCATTCTGTTACAATTTGAACTAATTTGTTGCTAGATGCGCAATTCATAATACACAATTGCAACTTGAAAAATATTACGTCAGAAAATAAATATTTGTAAGAAAACTACTCATATTTTAGTAACGTGTAAGTAATTGAATCAGTTTTGTCTTTTGCTGACGAGCAATTTCTTTGTTTGGTTTGGGCCGTAACGCAGATATTTAGTGCTAATTAGCTTGCAAGTACGAAACTGTCGAGTCTATAATATTGCGTGTTGCATTAATTGTCTTTGGTGTTACACTCTGGTTCGTATCCAGTTAATTGTCTCCTAGGAATGATATGGATAGTACTTTAAAGATATTCTACTGGCAGAAAAATGAAATGCATCTGCGTAACTCGTGTTAGAATTAAAAAGGATTCTCAGAACTTTGTTAAACGCGAAAATATTTTTAATGCACTCGTTCATAAATAAGACATTCTTTTGAAATGCAACCCTCAATACAATTCATAATACCCTATCCATGTGCACAAATAAAGTAATTTTATCAGATACAAGAACCACTTATTTCTTATTTTCTTCTCTCTTTAAATATATATAAATGGAAAGGCAAAAATGATAGAAATATTTAAACAGTGAGAG
>JAQBSW010011249.1:0-20807 GCA_029291075.1 Eudiplozoon nipponicum | reverse complement strand
GACATATTGCGTAAATTAAAATCAAATTTATTTACGTTGCACCAATGAGAAAAAAGCAAATTGCCGTTTAACCACGTTTAACCAATAGTGTGTAAGTAGACATATTGCATGCTATTTAAGCACGGTAATTTACCATGCAAGTCAGTTGGTCGTATCTGCGTTCTGCCTCGTGTTACACATGTGCGTGCTGTCGGCTGTCAATAACTACGCTGGATATTGATTTGTTTCACCAACAATTGACAACATTCGTGACTCACCGTGTTGCACTTCAGCCAGCAAGACGAGCCAATTAATGCAGAACTTCAACCAAGTTGTCTACAAATGATAACAACAGCAGGAACCACAACCAGAGTCCACCCAAGGAACAGAACATCAACTTACATATATATATATAATTTACGCGAACGCCGCCAAGGCCCTCTTAAGGGCCCCCATATCAGTAACTAATCTCTATTCAGAGCACCTTAACTGAGTTTGTAACGTCGTACGGCATTTACTTGAAGCCGGGGCGTTTAAAAAATTGGCGACCGCGCCAGGATATTGATTATTGTTCTGATTTTTTTGGTATAAATAAAATTGACTTTTTCATCTATTTGGGATAAATAGATTGACATTTGTGTTTTCTTTACCCTGATCGTGGCTTACTGGGAAATCTGTTGGGTATATATTCGTGGATTTGTGGGGATAATTATAATACATTGACATCAAAGTCCAACGGGGCCTCTGTTTACATTTCCTACGTACGAAACGGCACCGTACGTACTCGACAAACCCAATTTCGGGTTTTGGAAACAGTGACTTTTTGTTCTGCGCTCACTCAACTGTGGAAGCTGTTTGTGGGTAAGCGTTTCGTTAAAGTTTATTTATACATTTTCGTATTGCTTATAAATTTATGCTTTTAAGATCCCGTAAGATTGTTAAAATGTCAGGTCCAATTTAGATATTGATGTTCCTGTTTGGGATGGAGATAGTGAACTATTCTTTATGTGCGTAGACTCCGCTTTCTCTCCGTTTCCTGATTATGACAGTCATAAAAAACTGCCGAAGGTTTTTGCTAAACTACCTTCTGAATTGCAGCGACGGATTTATCCTAAGCTTGAGGCCATTAGGAAGCTACCTAATCCCACTTTGGGCCTACAAAACGAGGTAGAATCCTTGCTTGGACCCACTGAAACTGAGTAGATAATAAACAAATATGCGCAGTTAGATATGCCAAATCTTGGCCCCATAGAAATACTGAGGGAATTACGGAAACGTTGGTATAAAACCAACATTTATGACCATGAGGCTAAGGTTGTTTTTATTAACAATCTTCCTCAAACATTAAAACTCTTTGCCAGACAGCTCCCCAACACTCTCTCTATAGATGACTTATCTGAGAGATGAGTTAGAATATAGGGTTTTGGAACCCAAAGTGAATCCATCATCCTTTTCTTCACCCCTGCAAGATGATAGAATCTCTTCTTTAGAAAGAACAGTGGCGAACATGGCCAAAGTTCTAGAAGGATTGGCCATTACCAAATCCGAGATAAATCAAGTGAATGCTTGACCAAAATTCGTTTCCAAGTCAAATTATAATGGTAGGCGGCGATCGAGATCTCCGCAATCATTTAATAAATATGTTCCAAAGAACTGGTGTTATAACCACCAGAAGTTTTTTATGCTTGCCAAGTTTGTCTTTGTCGTTCCGAAGAATTTCCGAATGAGTGCCAATTTCCACAGCTGACGGAAAGGACAACAGACCGCAGGTACAAGGTTGCATCAGCATCGGGAAACGTCTGGCGCAGGAAGTAGAAGACCGTACTTTCTGCACATCAAAGGTATCAACGGCGCTACAGAGAAGAAGCCAACTACAATCCGACATCCCTGTCGACTCTTTTCGTCCACGCCGAATTTTTAACATAGAGAACCAAATGGACAACGCCGGTCGCAATCACCAGCCTATTTGTTTGCATGACCCGGCCAAATAGCCCAACGAACTTCTGCACCTTCTTGATTTCAAAACTGGCGAAGAGTTCATCGTAGACACAGGTGCGGCAGTCTCAGTTCTCAAAGATGATTCAATGGCCGAGATGTCGTTAGGCGTTCTTCTCGGAACAGCTACAGGCGAGCCCATACCAACTTATGGCTGCCAATACCGCACACTCAACATAGGTCTACGACGCGAATTTTCCCACAACTTCATCATTGCCAAGGTCTCACATAATATAATAGGCCTTGATTTCCTTCTAAGATTTCGGCTCATTGTTGATCTTGCCAATCAAAAGATCATCGACCCCTCCACCGGACTTGAACAAAGCTTTTGGACACTTGCCTCCAAGCGTTTGGAGTTACAGGTCATTCAGCCAACCCCAGTGCATCATTCAGTAGAGATATCAGCAGCTCTTCGAAAATACAAATCGCTTTTCGATCTTAACAAGTCAGAGCTACGAGTCTGCAACACGATGCATCATATCGTCACAGAAGGACAACCTATTGCACTCAAGAAGCGACCACTGGCTCCTGCTAAGCTGAAAGCTGCCCAAGAAGAATTGTCAAGGCTTTTGGAAGAGGGAATCATCAGACCATCGAAAAGTTCATGGGCGTCACCACTGCACTTAGTCTCAAAATCAAACGGATCGTACAGAGTCTGTGGAGACTACCGTAAGCTAAATTCAGTGACAAAATCTGATGCATATCCTATTCCAAATATCAACACTTTACTTGAAAACTCAACGGCAGTAATTTCTTCTCAGTGATTGACCTCAGACAAGCGTACCATCACATACCGGTAGCACCAGAAGATATCAAGAAAACTGCAGTCATCACTCCATTTGGCCTTTTTGAATATCTTTACATGCCTTTTGGACTCAAGTGTGCTACTCAGACATTTCAAAGATTCATAGACAACATACTTCGCGACGACTCTGCTTATTGTATGTCATATTTAGATGACATTATGGTATTCAGTCCAGATCTAGAATCTCATGCGAAACATCTACGAAATGTCCTCTCACGCTTATCCAACCACGGACTCAAGATCAACTGTGACAAGACGCAGATTGTAACTTCATCCGTCGACTTCTTAGGGCATCGTATCACGGCCCAAGGTATTCAACCGTTGCCGTCAAAGACGAATTAATCAAGAATATCAAGTCACCAAGGACTTTGAGCGATTTGCAGAAAATCCTGGGAGTACTAAACAATTATCGCAAGTTCCTTCCAGGACTTTCAAAACAACTTTATCCTTTGTGCAGGCACCTGCGGAACCGAAAAGGACTTAGCAAGAATTCCATCATTGCTTGGTCATCCGAAGACGAGGAATTACTTTGACTTGCCATCAACTCGTTAGCAAATGCCACAATGCTAACGCATCCAGATTTCAAAAAGCCATTTCTACTGACGACAGATGCTTCTGAATTCGCTATTGGAGCCACTTTGGAACAAGAGATCGACGGAGTTCGAAGCCTATCAGTTTCTACTTGCGTACTCTCCAACCAGTAGAAACGAGGTACGACACTTTCGGCCGAGAACTTCTCGCCATCGACGAAGCAGTGCGCCATTTCATCAGCATAATTGGCAGTAGCAGATTTGTTGTTTTCACAGATCATGCACCACTAGTTAGCGCACTCCGAAACGCAACTTCATCTATCGCCAAGTACCCTGACAGAGTGGAAAGACAGCTTTCTCGTCTAAGCGAATGGCAATTTGACGTCTTTCACGTCAAGGGCAAACATAACTTCATTGCAGATGTCCTGTCCAGGCCAGACGTCTCTCTACAACCACCTTCGCCGTCACCATTCACTGTCAACTCCGTGGCACTCAGTGAACCTGCACTAACGCCAACTCTCCTGCGAACTGGACAACGTGGTGACATTCACATTCAAAGATCAATAGCCCGTCACCCAACCAAGTTCATATGCCGTCTGTGGGAAGGCTAACCAATTGTTTACTTCACGGGTACGCAGCCCAAAAAGCCAGTTCTGCCGACCAGCCTTCAGAGAAAAGTTTTCGATTCCATTCACTGAATTTCTCACCCAGGAAGCCAAGGACTGTCCGACTTCTTACAGATCGTTTCTGGGGTCACAGACTTATGCAGAATGTTAAACGATGGGTCTCAGAGTGTGCAATTTGTCAGAAAAACAAGATCACACGACACACTCTTTCTAGGTTGCAACATTTTCGGTCTACTTCTCGCCTAGCCATCGTCCACATCGACATAGTTCATCTGACAAAAGTTCAAGGTTTCAGCTACCTTCTAACTATGATCGATAGATTTACACGGTGGCCTGCGGCATTACCTCTTGGCGTCATTTCTGCAGACGAAGTAACTAACGGTTTTATCTCTGCATGGATATCCAATTATGGTGTTCCAATGAGGTCATCACGGACAGATGCACTTGCTTCTCATCTGATCGTTTCAAAACCACCTTGCGGTACATGGGATGCATCTTACGCCAGACGACTGCCTATCATCCCCAAGCTAATGGCATGGTAGAGAGAATGCATAGGGAACTCAAAGCAGCTTTAGCATCCTCGTCCATTAATGGCAACTGGGTCGATGCACTACCTTTAGTTCTGTTTGCCATGCGTTCCCGTACTCGTGAATCCATTAAAACGTCTGCGTCACAACTCTTGTATGGCATGGATCTACGCCTGCCTAGTCAGCTCCCACGTCTACTACCGGCACAAGATGACCTACAAGACGAAGCTACCCGCCTTCGACTTCATTTCGGTAACATGTCCGAACAGCAGCCGAGACACACGCCTCGTCCAGTTTTCGTTCACACACAGCTCCACAACTGCAAGAGAGTACTCGTTCGCAACAATAATGCTGTTGCACCACTACAACCAAAGTATCGCGGTCCTTACCCGATTTTGCTCAAACAACCAGAATACTTCATCATTATGCAAGGCGCTACACCGATATCAGTAAGTATAGACAGGTTGAAACCGTTTATCGAACCACCTGATTCTGAGAGCGTTCAACCTTCTACACACGTCTCAGGCTCCGTCTGCTCACAATCTCAATATCCTGATTTGTATAACGCGTAATTGATATTTTTAAACATTAACATTAACTATCAAAATTTTTTTAACCTTTCGTTATTTTTAGTATTTGTCTCACGTGGCATAACCAGCTGTTCTTAGCTAACAATTGTGTAGTATTTTTGAACAGTTCTTTGGTATTATGCCATCTCTGAGGCAATGTTCGTGTACATATTTTTATGCAGTTACCTTTGATTTTAATATATATATTTTTTACATTATAATGTATTTCTCACACATGACATTACACTGCCTATTTTGGTATGACCAGCTACTTAGTGTAGCAACACTAAGTAGTGATCAGCTTCATATCATGGTACAGGCCAATTTCAATGCATATCTCAACTTTATCAATTGCACAAAGACCACTCTACAAATGTCATGACCACAACGTCGAGCACTCTAGCTCCTTTGGCCGTATACAAACACATTGACAACGATCCAACCTGCTTAGGTTTTAACTTAAACCTGGTAAATTCAGAGGCGATTTACCTCGAAATCTTCACGCTGCGGCTCCAAAAACTTACACTGCTCTATTTTGCCTCACGTGTTATGACCGACCACTAGAGCTAACAATTTGTGTAGCAATTCCTAGTGGTTACCTGGCATCATATCATTGTTGAAGCAACCAACAAGCATATTTAAGCCCAGCACTTATGATTCATCATATTTTTGCTTAACTTGGTTCGAACTCTGTCATGCATTTCTTATCTAGCCTCGCAGAGAGGAATATTTTTTTTCAGAGAGGAAAGTGTTGTAATGACACAAATCAATCGCCGACATATTGCGTAAATTAAATTCAAATTTATTTACGTTGCACCAATGAGAAAAAGCAAAATTGCCGTTTAACCACGTTTAACCACGTTTAACCAATAGTATGCAAGTACACATATTGCATGCTATTTAAGCACGGTAATTTATCATGCAAGTCAGTTGGTCGTATCTGCGTTCTGCCTCGTGTTACACATGTGCGTGCTGTCGGCTGTCAATACCTACGCTGGATGTTGATTTGTTTAACCAACAATTGGTCACATTCGTGACTCACCGTGTTGCACTTCAGCCAGCAAGACGAGCCAATTAATGCAGAACTTCAACCAAATCGTCCACTCGTGATAACAACAGCAGGAACCACAACCAGAGTTCACCCAAGGAACAGAACATCAACTTACATATATATAACTTACGCGAACGCCGCCAAGGCCCTCTTAAGGGCCCCCATATCAGTAACTAATCTCTATTCAGAGCACCTTAACCGAGTTTGTAACGTCGTACGGCATTTACTTGAAGCCGGGGCGTTTACACTATATGCCGATTGTGGAGGAAGATAAATCCTCCGCCAAAATTAAAGTAACATCAACTGATAAAATTAAACCACCTTGGCTGATTGTAACGAATTTTATTTAAAAAGATTTTTTTTTTTTCCAGAACCTTCTTTGTTTAAATACTTGACCTTGAAATGTGCGCCATTTTGAATTTTCCAGTGTCACGATCCTCGACTTGTTGTATCTTCCTTTGGTCTGTTCTATTTATCACTTTTTCCTTCATTAAAAACTGATCAACTTACACAATATATATCTGCTTATACTGACTTATATTTTTTAATGATGCACGCATAGAAGGGACGTTCCGGAACAGGTAATTTAATAATTTTGTTGTTCACGTATACTTCATTCCAGATTATTTGTTTGGGTGTTTTTTTCGAGACAGGTTTCAGATCCCGATTTGCCTAACATTAAGTGTCTATTTAATTATTAGACTTCACAGATATGGATGCTGATCTTAATTTTGAGCACACTAGCATGTTAGTGCAAGATATTGCAGGTTTGAATTTAGCAGATGCGAATGAAAATATAAGCTTATCAGATTCTACTGTAAATTTTAGGACTACAAGCGATCTGGCATCATTGGGGTTCTCAGACACGAATAGGTTAGGAGCCTCTACAAAATTTGGCGACCCCGCCAGATCCGAACCTGGAATTTTCTGTCTACCGCAGTATAAATCTGAAAAACATTCAAGTTGGGTCGGAGATGCCCAAATGATATTTAGTGCTTATAATATTGTAAATACAATGGAGAAATTTGTTGCAGCATGGATGATATTGCCTGAAAATTTCCAAAATGCCTTGGAAAATTTCAGAGACAGAACCGTAGAAGAAAAGCAGTACAATGCATTTTAGTTATTAATGGCTGAAACTCAACAGAGATATCAGCCTGGAAGATTGGCGCAAATGTGCGAAATACTACGCTTAGAAAAAATGAGGCGTCAATTACCTCCGAATTTTATGAACGCCTTTGCACAAAAGCTTCCAGGTTGAATATATTTAGAAATGTAGTCAACTCCATTTTCACAGCGGAGCCACCAATTAGGCTTAGAACCACTTTCGAAGTATTTAACACAATGAGATTAGATTGGCCAACTAAACTCAGAGGGTTAGACGGCGTGTATAAACAGCAGGAACCACAAGTACATGCTGTAATAGCAGATTCTTTCACGATGCAGCCAGTCAGGGCAAATACCGAAAACAACCTGACTATAAAAGAAACCTTCCGTTTCTTATGTAGAGAAGTTGCTAGTTTACCTAGTGAAATTGCACAACTTCAGAGTCAGGATATGTACACTAGCGTCGAAGTAGTCACTCGCGTCAACGTTTCGAAGGGCCACGCGGATGGTGTAAGACAAATTGCGATTACGGACGCAGTGCGAAGTGCCAAGGTGAAAATTGTATGTACCCGCGATTAGGTGGACCGAGATGGAAAGGAAGCACTAAATCGGTAGTGAGAAATACATCACCGGGAAAAGGACAAAACCCCCGCTAGTAGGAGCCGCAAGGGGGTTCCATTGCAAAGGCTCTCAGATATGCCTTTAAAAGGCATACTCAAAGCCAAAGATGCTACTAGATCGAATATCACCGAAGAAGAAGGCAAGAGGGCCAGTTTCTAACTAAGCAAATATCTGGAAAACATTGCCGGATTGTCCAGCAACAAGTTCATTATTAAAAATGAATTATCGGGATTACAATTTCTTATCGATACGAGTGCTGAGATAAGCATAGTTAGGTCAGACGTAGTGGAAGCAGATTACCCCACATTGGATTATCAACTATGGGCCGCTAACGGTAGTCCGATAGGAGTGAAAGGGATGAAAGAAATGTCGGTAACATTAGGCCAGAAATCTTCCTTCCGATGGAATTTTCTAGTAGCCGATGTCAAGGACCATATCATTGGCATGGATTTCTAACACGTCGGCAGTAAGAACAGTCCTCTTACCTCGTCTATCAGTCGCACATGAATTTGCCGATATAATCGAGAAGCACCTAGCAGTGTTTCAGCCTTTCAGTGCCAAAGGAATAGGTTTGAACACCAAATAGAATTGGTGGCTCCGTTGCCTTGTTCACCAAAGGCTCAACCATTGGCACAACACAAGCAACAAGTAGCTGTGACAGAATTTCACCAATTGCGCAAAGAGGGGTTTTGTATAAGGTCAAATTCCAATTTTGCTTCCCCAATAGTGGTAGTTCCCAAACCTGAACCGGGTCAATGTAGGGTTTGTGGGAATTATCGTCTATTAAACTCAGTGACGAAGGGTGATTCTTATCCTCTCCCTAACCAGAGTTCCTTGCTCCGAGATATAATGGGATATGAAGTTTATTCAACTTTAGATCTCTAGAAAGCGTACTATCAGGTACCAATGGAAGAAAGTTCGATAGCACTCACCGCAGTCAGATTTCCAGGAAGGAGATCGCATGAATTTCTTTGAATGCCTTTTGGTTTGAAAAATGCCAGTCAGACATTCCAGCGTTTGGCTAAAGAAATCCTTCAGAGTTGTCCATTTGCGAGGGTATATATAGACGACATAATAATTTTTAGTCGCTCAAGAAATGAACATCGTACGCATTTGGAAACGGTTTTGACCAGGCTGGAACAATATAGATTAGTGGTCAAACCTAATAAGAGTAATATCGGTTGCTCTTTAGTTAAATACCTTGGTCATATACTTTCCAAAGACGGAATTAAAACTTTGGAAGTTAAGATCCAAGCTATAAAGGACGTAACGAAACCCCGAACCGTACGTCAGTTGCGAAGGTTCTTGGGCATGATCAGGTATTATCGTCGATTCATTCCAGGTCTAGCCGGAATTCTTGGATCGTTAACATGCTATCTCACTCGTGAAAAAAAGCACGATCAAGCAGTCTTGGCTTATAAACTTGAATACAGAAGACCGAGAAAATTTTCAAAAGCCCAAGGATATGTTAATTGATATAACCACATTAGCACCTGTAGATTGGGGAAAACCTTTAGAACTAATCAAATATGCCTCAGATTTTGCATTAGGGGCAGTGACACAGCAAAGAGATCAGAAAGTAGTAAGACCGATTGGGTTTTATAGCCGTAAGCTTAATGATCGAGAAAAACGTTATGATACGTTTGACAAAGAGCTTCTAGCAGTGTATGCCGCACTGATACACTTCAAGCATTACTTAGATGGTCATAAGTTTAAATTTTTGACCGATGATAAGCCTTTGATCAGCATACATGGTAAAACAGCTAGGTTTAATAACTCTATTAGAGTGAATTCCCAAATAACACGATTAGCAGAGTTCGATTTTAATGTGTCTGATATTACTGGTAAGGATAATGTAGTAGCCGATGCACTTAGCCAACCGAATGAAGCTGACGTCGAGCTGATACTTCAATGCCCATTGAAAAATTTAGACAACTCGATATCTGATTTAGTTAGTCAAATCGAGGAAGCGCAAGGATCCGATCCCTTTACATTAGTTTTGTCCAAAAGGCCGGGATATGTCCGTAAGCTCATAAGTGGTAAGTGGTTGTTATGCGAAACGTCTAGAAGTCAACCACGAACATATGTTCCGTTGGAGTTACGGGCCAAGATTATCCAAGTAGTACATGACATGGGTCATCCATTCATTAAAGCCACCATTCGATTGATCAACGACAGATACGTATGGCCGCACATGTCTAAATGCACGGGTATGGGTAAGAGCCTGTGCCAAGTGTCAAAAGTGTAAGTTGTGGAGACATAACAGAACCGAGATAAAGAATATTGGGATACCAATTGGACAGTTCAGGCACGTATACATAGACATTTGTTGAGATGCCTGAAGTTAATGGTAACGAATATTTGCTGACTAAGGTAGATAGAATTAGTCGTCAATTTGAAGTGGCGATTTTAAAATACATGACAGCGCAAGAAGTCTTGTTCGCATTTCTACATTATTGGATATCGCGTTATGGTGTTCCGGAAAATGTCAGTAGTGATCGTGGTAGTCAATTTATGCCCGAGCTTTTTGTAAGATCCCCCAACATCATTGGAACTACTGTATTACATACTAGCGCGTACAACCCTCGAGCGAATGGGATGGTAGAAAGAGCTGCATCGTGAACTGAAAGCTGCGTTAAGGTGCTTACTGAGTGGAACAAGCTGGATACTGATCTTCCTATAGTACTACTCGCCATGCGCAACAGATATAGGGCACAATTAGGTACTTACATAGCAGAACTGGTTTATGGAGAACCAGTAAGGTTATCTGTAGATCTTCTAATAGAAACTCCAAGTAGTCTTGATTGGGCTTCTAGTTATGTAGATTGGTTCCTAGGAGCACTTAGAGATAAGATGTGTCGTTTGGCTCCGTCCAGGACTAGAAAAGCAAAAACCAAATGCTATGTGTCCTCTGATCTAAGATCTGCTTCGCATGTATATGTAACTAATGAAAATAGGAAGAACTGCCTGACACCATTTTACAAAGGACCATACAAGGTCAAGATGATGACTGACAAGAATGTCATCATAGAGATAAATGGCATTGAGGATTGCGTTACATTGGATCGTTGCATTCCCGAGTTTATCTGGATAGACGATACGACTGAATTAACAGATGCGTTGAATAACCGTCGTTCTATGGGCGAATCTGATGTGTGCAATCCCACCATACAGGCACATAACGACATGCAGAACTCAGATGACGCGTTGTTTAATATAGCAAAATCTTATTCTACAAGTTCACAAATTGAAAACTATTTGGCTATACCAGATGATACGGAAGAACCAGTGTCAACTATATCGAACGCAATGACGACTTCAGGGGCGCCATTATGCACAACTCTTTTTGGAAAAGTGCAACGTCAGCCGAAGTATCATGATTACGTCTATTACTAGCCGTCGTTTTTTGAGAAGGTGGTGTATGTGGAGGCAGATAAATCCTCCGCCAAAATTAAAGTAACATTAACTGATAAATTTAAACCACCTTGGCTGATTGTAACGAATTTTATTTAAAAAGATTTTTTCTTTTATTTTCCAGAACATTCTTTGTTTAAATACTTGACTTTGAATTGTGCGCCATTTTCAGTTTTCGAGTGTCACGTTCCTCGACTGGTCGTATCATCTTTTGGTCTGCTGCAATTTTCACATTTTTCTTTATTAAAAACGGATAAATATTCACAATAATTATCTGCTTAAACTGTCTTGCATTTTGTTATTGAAGCACACATAGAAGGGACGTTCTGGAACAGGTAATTTGATTATTCTGTTGTTCACGTATATCTCCTTTCTTTCTTTTATTTTCCAGAACTTTCTTTGTTTAAATACTTGACTTTGAAAAGTGCGCCATTTTCTGTTTTCAAGCATTACTATTCTCGATTGGTTCTATCTCCTTTGGCCTGCTGCAATTGCCTCATTTTTCTTCATTAAAATTTGATCGATTTCTTCAATATACGGCTGCTAACTCTGTATTATATTTTTGATTGATGCACGCATAGAGAGGGACGTTCTAGAACAGGTAATTTAATAATTCTGTTTTTCGCGTCTATTTCTTTCCAGATAATTTGTTTGGGTGTTTTGTACGAGACAGGTTTCACATCCCGATTTGCCTAACATTGAGTGTCCATCTAATAATTAAATTTGTTAAAAATGGATTCTAATCTTAAATTTGAGGATACTAGTGCAACGACACAAATTAATTGCCGACATATTGCGTAAATTAAATTCAATTTTATTTCTGTTGCACCAATGAGAAAAAAGCGAAACTTGCCGTTAACCAATAGTGTGCAAGTAGACATATTACTATGGCATGGCTATTTAAGCACGGCAATTTACCATGCAAGTCAGTTGTCGCATTTGCCTTCTGCTTTGCGTTACGTGTGCGTGCTGTCGGCTGTCAATACCTACGCTGGTTATTGGATTTGTTTCACCAACAATTGGCAACATCCGTGACTCATCTTGTTGCGGTACAACCAGCGAGACGAGCCAATTATTTCAAAACTTCAACGGAGTTTTCCACATCGAGATTACAACGCAACAACAGAAGGAACCACAGCCAGAGTCAACCCAAGGCTCTAGGACATCTTCACACTCGGCATTTGCCGGAGAACGCACGACCAGGCCCTGTTAAGGGCCCCCTATCAGAACAATAACTATATCCAGAGCACCTTAACCGAGTTTGTAACGTCGTACGGCATTTACTTGAAGCCGGGGCGTTTACAAAATTGGCGACCGCGCCAGGATATTGAGTATTGTTCTGTTTTTTTTGTATAAATAAAATTGACTTTCTTTTTCATTTATTTGGGATAAAAATAGATTAACATTTGCGTTTACGTCTTCTTTACTCTGATCGTGGTCTTCTGGGAATATTGTTGGGTATATGTTCGTGGATTTCTGGTGAATTTTTTTGGGTATAATAATAATAATCCATTTATTTGGCATCAAAGGCCAACTGGCCCTCTGTTCAACTTTCCTACGTACAAAACTGCACCGTACGTACTCGACAGGCTCAATTGCGGATAATTTCAATTTTTGGAAGCAGTTACTGTGACGTGTTTTGTGAAGGAACTAATTCATCTGTGTTCTGCGCTCATTCAACTGTGGAAGCTGTTTGTGGGTAAGCGTTTCGTTAAAGTATATTTATACATTTTCATATTGCTTATAAATTTATGCTTTTAAGATCCCGTAAGATTGTTAGAATGTCAGGTCCAATTTTAGATATTGATGTTCCTGTTTGGGATGGAGATAGTGAACTATTCTTTATGCGCGTAGACTCCGCTTTCTCCCCGTTTCCTGATTATGACAGTCATCAAAAACTGTCGAAGGTTTTGCTAAACTACCTTCTGAATTGCAGCGACGGATATATCCTAAGCTTGAGGCCATTAGGAAGCTACCTAATCCCATTTTGGGCCTACAAAACGAAGTAGAATCCTTGCTTGGGCCCACAGAAACTGAGCAGATAATAAACAAATATGCGCAGTTAGACATGCCAAACCTTGGCCCCATCGAAATTTTGAGGGAATTACGGAAACGTTGGTATAAAACCAACATTTCTGACCATGAGGCTAAGGTTGTTTTTATTAACAATCTTCCACAAGCATTAAAACTATTTGCCAGACAACTTCCCAACACTCTCTCTATAGATGACTTATCTGAGAGATGTGAGTTAGAATATAGGGTTTTGGAACCCAAAGTGAATCCGTCATCCTTTTGTTCACCCCCTGCAAGATGATAGGCTCTCCTCTTTAGAGAGGACAGTGGCGAACATGGCTAAAGTTCTAGAAGGATTGGCCATTACCAAATCCGAGCTAAATCAAGTGAATGCTCGACCCAAATTCGTTCCTAAGCCCAATTATAACGGTAGGCGGCGATCGAGATCCCCGCAATATTTTAATAAATATGCCCCAAAGAACTGGTGTTATAACCACCAGAAGTTTTTTATTCATGCCAAGTCTGTCTTTGTCGTTCCGAAGAATTTCCGAATGAGTGCCAATTTCCACAGCTGACGGAAAGGACAACAGACCACAGGCACAAGGGTGCATCAGTATCGGGAAACGTCTGGCGCAGGAAGTAGAAGACCGTACTTTCTGCGCATCAACGGCATCAACGGCGCCACAGGGAAGAAGCCAACTACAATCCGACATCCCTGTCGACTCTTTTCGTCCACGCCGAATTTTTCACATAGAGAACCAAACGGACAACGCCGGTCGCAATCACCAGCCTACTTGTTTGCATGACCCGGCCAAACAGCCCAACGAGCTTCTGCACCTTCTTGATTTCAAAACTGGCGAAGAGTTCATCGTAGACACAGGTGCAGCAGTCTCAGTTCTCAAGGGTGATTCAATGGCCGAGATGTCGCTAGGCGTTCTTCTCGCAACAGCTACAGGCGAGCCCATACCAACTTATGGCTGCCGGTACCGCACACTCAACATAGGTCTACGACGTGAATTTTCCCACAACTTCATCATTGCCAAGGTCTCACATAATATAATAGGCCTTGATTTCCTTCTGAAATTTCGGCTCATTGTTGATCTTGCCAATCAAAAGATCATCGACCCCTCCACCGGACTTGAGCAAAGCTTTTGGACACTTGCCTCCGAGCGTTTGGAGTTACAGGTCATTCAGCCAACTCCAGTGCATCATTCAGCAGAGATATCAGCAGCTCTTCAAAAATACAAGTCGCTTTTCGATCTTAACAAGTCAGAGCTACGAGTCTCCAACACGATGCACCATATCGTCACAGAAGGACAACCTATTGCACTCAAGAAGCGACCACTGGCTCCTGCTAAGCTGAAAGCTGCCCAAGAAGAATTCTCAAGGCTTTTGGAAGAGGGAATCATCAGACCATCGAAAAGTTCATGGGCGTCACCACTGCACTTAGTCTCCAAATCAAACGGATCGTACAGAGCCTGCGGAGACTACCGTAAGCTAAATTCAGTGACAAAATCTGATGCATATCCTATTCCAAATATTAACACTTTACTTGAAAAACTCAACGGCAGCAATTTCTTCTCAGTGATTGACCTCAGACAAGCCTACCATCACATCCCGGTAGCACCAGAGGATATCGAGAAAACTGCAGTCATCACTCCATTTGGCCTTTTCGAATATCTTTACATGCCTTTTGGACTTAAGTGTGCTACACAGACATTTCAAAGATTCATAGACAACATACTTCGCGACGACTCTGCTTATTGTATGTCATATCTCGATGACATTATGGTATTCAGTCCAGATTTAGAATCTCATGCGAAGCATCTACGAAATGTCCTCTCACGCTTATCCAACCACGGACTCAAGATCAACTGTGACAAGACGCAGATTGCAGCTTCATCCGTCGACTTCTTAGGGCATCGTATCACGGCCCAAGGTATTCAACCGTTGCCGTCAAAGACGAATTCAATCAAGAATATCAAGTCACCAAGGACTTTGAGCGATTTGCAGAAAATCCTGGGAGTACTAAACTATTATCGCAAGTTCCTTCCAGGCCTTTCAAAACAACTTTATCCTTTGTACAGGCACCTGCGGAACCGAAAAGGACTTAGCAAGAATTCCATCATTGCTTGGTCATCCGAAGACGAGGAATTACTTCGACTTGCAATCAACTCGTTAGCAAATGCCACAATGCTAACGCATCCAGATTTCGAAAAGCCATTTCTACTCACGACAGATGCTTCTGAATTCGCTATTGGAGCCACTTTGGAACAAGAGATCGACGGAGTTCGGAAGCCTATCAGTTTCTACTCGCGTACTCTCCAACCAGTAGAAACGAGGTACGACACTTTCGGCCGAGAACTTCTCGCCATCCACGACGCAGTGCGCCATTTTATCAGCATCATTGGCAGTAGCAGATTTGTTGTTTTCACAGATCATGCACCACTAGTTAGCGCACTTCGAAACGCAACTTCATCTATCGCCAAGTACCCTGCCAGAGTGGAAAGACAGCTCTCTCGTCTAAGCGAATGGCAATTTGACGTCTTTCACGTCAAGGGCAAACAGAACTTCATTGCAGATGCCCTGTCTAGGCCAGACGTCTCTCTACAACCACCTTCGCCGTCACCATTCACTGTCAACTCCGTGGCACTCAGTGAACCTGCACTAACGCCAACTCTCCTGCAAACTGAACAACGCGGTGACATTCATATTCAAAGATCAATGGCCCGTCACCCAACCAAGTTCATATGCCGTCTGTGGGAAGGCTTACCAATTGTTTACTTCACGGGTACGCAGCCCAACAAGCCAGTTCTGCCGACCAGCCTTCAGAGGAAGGTTTTCGATTCAATTCACTCAATTTCTCACCCAGGAAGCCAAGCGACTGTCCGACTTCTTACAGATCGTTTCTGGGGTCACAGACTTAGGCAGAATGTTAAACGATGGGTCTCAGAGTGTGCAATTTGTCAGAAAAACAAGATCACACGACACACTCGTTCTAAGTTGCAACATTTTCGGTCTACTTCTCGCCTAGCCATCGTCCACATCGACATAGTTCATCTGACAAAGGTTCAAGGTTTCAGCTACCTTCTAACTATGATCGATAGACTTACACGGTGGCCTGCGGCATTACCTCTTGGCACCATTTCTGCAGACTAAGTAACTAACGGTTTTATCTCTGTATGGATATCAAATTATGGTGTCATGACCACAACGTCGAGCACTCTAGCTCCTTTGGTCGTATACAAACACATTGACAACGATCCAACCTGCTTAGGTTTTAACTTAAACCTGGCAAATTCAGAGGCGATTTACCTCGAAATCTTCACGCTGCGGCTCCAAAAACTTACACTGCTCTATTTTGCCTCACGTGCTATGACCGTCCACTAGAGCTAACAATTTGTGTAGCAATTCCTAGTGGTTACCTGGCATCATATAATTGTTGAAGCAACCAACAAGCATATTTAAGCCCAGCACTTATGGTTCATCATATTTTTGCTTAACTTGGTTCGAACTCTGTCATGCATTTCTTATCTAGCCTCGCAGAGAGGAATATTTTTTTCTTTTTTTTTCAGAGAGGAAAGTGTTGTAACGACACAAATCAATCGCCGAAATATTGCGTAAATTAAATTCAAATTTATTTACGTTGCACCAATGAGAAAAAAGCAAATTGCCGTTTAACCACGTTTAGCCACGTTTAACCAATAGTATGCAAGTACACATATTGCATGCTATTTAAGCACGGTAATTTACCATGCAAGTCAGTTGGTCGTATCTGCGTTCTGCCTCGTGTTACACATGTGCGTGCTGTCGGCTGTCAATACCTACGCTGGATATTGATTTGTTTCACCAACAATTGGCAACATTCGTGACTCACCGTGTTGCACTTCAGCCAGCAAGACGAGCCAATTAATGCAGAACTTCAACCAAGTTGTCCACACATGATAACAACAGCAGGAACCACAACCAGAGTCCATCCAAGGAACAGAACATCAACTTACATATATATAACTTACGCGAACGCCGCCAAGGCCCTCTTAAGGGCCCCCATATCAGTAACTAATCTCTATTAAGAGCACCTTAACCGAGTTTGTAACGTCGTACGGCATTTACTTGAAGCCGGGGCATTTACACCAGGATTTATATTTTGTGTGTTATTAATCGACATTTAGTGACTCAAAACTGTTTCGCTAAGACATTCTGGATTTATTTATTGTGTTTATTATGACTTGTTTATGTGCCTAGATTTTAACTTTGTGCTGACAATATTTTATTTTGATGCCGTATAGAGCACGGTCAATTTTGACTAACAGTGAATTTTAATTTACTTTGCAACCTTGTTCATAATACACGTATGATAATTCGATGTAGCCTTCTCCCATCGCGACAATGGGAATTAAAAAGAGACTGATTATAAGCACGGCCAGAGCAGAACTCATTTCTTCCGACGTCAGCAACCAGGCATATATATATATATATGGAATCGCAATACCTCCTACAATTCTCTTTTTTAAAATTTAAAAAAATCCAATTGATTGCCAAACGCCTTTATCTAAGATTTCTTTTAAATTTTTATGTACTGAACTAGAAAAATCTACAATCCTGCTGATCTTTTTAATTTTGATTATGATAATGCTTTCGCGTCGTTGAATAAAAGAAAAGGATAATTGTGTTTGGCAACATACTTTCTCTAGATTTTTATTTTTATTTTCTGTATTATTAAATTGAATTGTTATGCAGTATATCATCATGTTAGTCAACAATACATATAATCAATTGCTAGTCATGATTATCCTTTTTTTGCGCAATAATTGATTCGAATTATACTTTAATTTTTCCTATTTCGATGATGAATCTTTAACTATTTATATAATCGATTATTGTACAAATGCGATTAATTAATAAGACCGTTTTTCCCAATATCATAATAATTATTGCAGCCAAATTTTCAGATTATTATAATCAAGGTTGCGGTCTTGATATAAACACCTGACCCATTAATTACTTACATATGTCAGTATAAACTAAGAATTGTATAGTGTAGAAAAGGCAATTCATCCAGTAACTCATCAAGTACTGGCCAGAATTTGCCGCGGACAGGATACGAACCTGGGCACGTCTGCTTCGGAATCTGGTGCTCTAACCACTGAGCTATCAATCATACTATCCTTTTTTACACACAATCAAAACGGTGGCCTATAAACATGGCAGTGATGCTGTGTTTGGCAACACCGGGTCTCTTCGAATGGGGTCGTCGATTCCTAATTGATATCTCCGTTTGTTCGAGACCTTAATTGCTCGTGCGGGAGGATAGCTCAGTGGTTAGAGCACCAGATTCCAAAGCAGACGTGCCCAGGTTCGTATCCTGTCCGCGGCTACTTCCCAATGTTCTCTGATGAGTTCCCAATCAAGGACGAAACCAGTTTACTGGATGAGTTGCCTTTTCTACACTATACAATTCTTAGTTTATACTGATATATGTAAATAATTAATGGGTCAGGTGTTTATATCAAGACCACAACCTTGATTATAATAATTGTTATCACCACCCGCGCAACCAATGTTCGTTTAAATTTTCAGATGTTGATCAATTGTTCATTATAACTAGATAGAACTGTAACACGCGGCTCCGTGGTACAACCTAACGATGTTCGATACAGTGCTCTTTAAGGTCAAATAATCTAAATCTGTTCTTATACAATATTTCTTTTAAATGTGATTTTAGGAGCAATCTCTGTTAGTTTCAAGCAGTTTTAATCGATATTTCTTGAACTGCAATTTTATTTGTAATTAATAGTGTTTTTATTATAAAAACAAAACCGCGCGCGATCCGCGAGGATCACGCAGTGGACTATTGTGTCACTGCGGATTTATTTCGCTTAGTTGGATTATTCGTAATTTATGTTAATGATTTGCTGTCCATAGAATAATGGATTAATATATTGACATGAATTAAAACCATAACAAGCAGTGAACTAAACATTTGTGAGTTTTTGTCATTGAAGTCTTAAAACTGTTTACATATTCATCTTTAGAGATAACTTTTCACATTGATTCTATTCATATCATCATGTATTTTCAATCAAGTTTTTGTCATTGAAGTCTTTAAACGGTTTACATATTCATCTTTAGTGATAACTTTTAACATTGATTTTTATTCATATCATCATGTATTTTCAATCGAGTTTTTGTCATTGAAGTCTTTAAACGGTTTACATATTCCTTTTTAGTGATAACTTTTAACCTTGATTCCATTCATGTCATCATGTATTTTCAATCGAGTTTTTGTCATTGAAGTCTTTATGGGGCTTACCCCTTCATTTTTAATGATAACTTTTAACGATGACTTTTTCCATATCATATGTTTTAAATCGATGTTATAAAGAGAGTTCAATTCAGACATTTATAAGCGAATAACTGATTGTGCATAAAACATTTCTCTTTGTAAACATATTTCATTTTATTTTTTGTCGTCTAGAAGACGGACAATTTAGTTTAACTGTGAATGGTGTTTAAGACCTATTCTTGCATTAAAATCTGTTTTATTGTCGACCTACACATGGTCAGTGTGGACTAACTGTGAATTATATTTCTATTTGCAACATTATATCTAATATATGTATGAAACCAAGTTTCGGCTTTCTCATATCAACCATCCGAAAAGGATCAGAGACTGATTAGGTGCACGGGTGGTAATAATAGCCACCATTGATATGTAGGACGGGTATAGAATCACGAACTAGATAGCAACCCCGCAAAATACCCCTACATTAATGGTGCCCCGGTTCGTCGAACTCACGGCCAGTAAGGAATTAATAAACATCTATATTTTGAGAAATTCAAGCACTTTGGATGAAGGCCACTCCACACGTTATTGCCTCGGAAACGGCTGCACATTCCCGCGCACAGACGCGACGTTCATGTGGGCGCGGTCACCCTCAACATCTCAGGAGGATCCGCCCATGGAAGGTTCGGAAGACGGGTGGGGTCAGCCTCCTCGGCGGCAGTAGAGGCTGAGCACCCCAAGATTGTTGGCCGCTCCACATCTGATGGCTCGAAGCACGTTGCTTTCGCGGTAGAGCGCAATCAAACTATTGTCTTTACAGCGACGGCTCCAGTCAAGTCATGCTTCAAACGCCCAAATGCCAGCAACCAGTCTCATCGTCAGTTGCCACTATCAACATCTTTTCTCATCCGTGACGCAACCTCTGGCGAATCATTTCCCATAGACACTGGATCAGATGTAAGCTTACTACGCCACAATTATCTCGAACCCACCCACCCAGTCGACACCAGCAGTCTGACCTGCGCCAATGGCTCCAACATAGCGACGTTTGGGGTACGAGTACACACTATCTCGTGCTCCAACTCAAAAAGATGTTTCAAATATCCGGTCATCATCGCCAGCACGACCAGAGACATCATTGTACGTGACTTTCTCGAACACTTCGACCTAACCACCCTTCCAAGAACGCGAGAGATAGAGGAACCAGTATCAGTGTTGACAGAACCAAAATCAGTCGTTACACGGTATGGCAGAGCAATAACACCTCCTGTAAGGTTAGCCCCT
>JAQBSW010011248.1:0-20808 GCA_029291075.1 Eudiplozoon nipponicum | reverse complement strand
TCTGCTACAAATATACTATTTATAACTTCCTCAGATATATCAAACCCGATGGATTTTGAAATAAGTCTGTCATAAAATTCAGATGGAAGTAGATTTCCCATCTTTTCCTGACGTAATAAGTCAGTCATCCGTTCAATTCTCTCGGGTTGATATCGTCCATGGAGTTCTTCTACTAGAAGCTCAAATGCATTTTCTGGTTCGTTCTCAGTAACAAATTTCCTGAGTCTAAACAGATTCTTTTTTAATGGCTCAGGTAAGCACCACCAGGCCGAGGCAAACCTTTCTATAGGGTCGGTCATCCGTTTTAGATTAAAATAAAATTTTGCATCTTCGGCCCATTCAGAATAGTTGTCTGGTCTGTACATGGTCAGCTTAACATTGATATCCATGATTTGCGGCAAAAATGATCATCTAATTCATATCATTCCGCATAGAGGATCCAGGCACCTTCGCCATCTTTTGTAGAGGCCCTTTGGTCATTACCATAAGGGGGACTCTTGGATGCCAGACCCGGAAAATCCATATATGCGGAATGATCATCTATCTTGGAACACTTAAGTTCCTCTGAACTATCTCTTAAGCTACAATCCGTAAGTCCGCTACCCAACTGCTCTGTATCCTCAGTATTTAATAAACCAGACATGATATTATTAAATTACTTGCAATTTATTTATATTAATTTATTTTAATTTATATTATATTAAATAAGTAAGCTTACCCGGATACGCTGATATCCACAGGTTACTGAACCAGAATGATTGAGACCTTAAAACAAATATTTACGTTAAATACCCAAAGCAAATTTGTGGTTCTTTTCGCTGATAATTAAAAAGATCAAATCGACAAGAAGATTATAATGTTTTATTCACAAAGAGTCGGAGATGGAACCACGCAGTGTCCCGCTTATGCAATTCAGCAACTCAGATCAAAACTCTCTCATTTTCCTTCGACAAGACAAGTCCAAAACTTCGACAATATGAACAAAAGAACTTCCAAAAAAAATTACAATATTTTTCAAAAATTACAATATTGTTTTACGAAACCAGCGATAACATCAAATGTCCAAAAATAAAAATTGATTTATTTTTATATGAGAGGTTAATTGGTGTCCAATAATTAATTTAACCTCTACATACACCCTCATGTTTAAGATGATTAACCATACATGATGCAGTATTCATTTTTCGGTTTCTTGATGACTCTTCCTGACCGAGTTTCAACAAGTTGTGCTGGTACTTCACCAGATTTCATATTCATATCGCATTGTTCTTTATTTTCAGTTGTCTTGGTTTCAATCTTTACTTCTTTTCCATATTTATTCGACTCTTCGTTTTTCTCACCAATTTCTGAGTCACATCTCGCCTCAACTTCTGGGTTCTTTGGTGAATACTGTTCCTCAGTCTCCTCCTCCGTCCAAATAAACTGTGGAATACAGCGATCTAGTGTAACATATTCTACAGTACCATTTAATTCTATAAATGCATTTTTCTCAGTCATATGATTGACTTTATATGGCCCCTTATAGAATGGAGTCAGACAATTCTGTCTGTTTTCGTTAGTTATGTATACATGCGATGCCAGCTTTAAATCTGAAGATACATAGCATTTAGACTTTGGACTTCTAGTTTTGGTTGGAGCTAAACGACTCATTTTATCTCTCAATGCTCCAACAAACCAATCTACTGAACTAGAGGCCCAATCGAGACAACTTGGAGCTTCTATTAGAATATCTCCAGGTAACCTCAGTGGCTCTCCATAAACAAGTTCTGCTATGGATGTTCCTAACTGAACTCTGTATCTGTTTCGCATTGCCAACAAAACTATGGGCAAATCATGTATCCAACTGGATCCACCGGTGCAGCGTAATGCAGCCTTCAGCTCCCTGTGCAGTCTCTCAACCATCCCATTGGCTCTGGGATTATAAGCACATGTGTGTCTTACTTCTATCCCCATTGTATTCAATGATCTGATAAACAGTTCAGACATAAACTGACTACCACGATCAGTAGTTACCCTTACCGGTACACCATATCGCGACACCCAATTATGCAAGAACATAAGTAAGACCTCTTGAGCTGTCATGTCCTTCAGGATTGCTACCTCAAACTGACGACTGAACCGATCGACCATCGTGAGTAAATACTTTTGGCCGGAAATCTCAGGCATTTCTACTATATCAATATGAACATGCATGAACCGACCCGCTGGTATACCAATCGTTTTAATTTCAGTTTTGGTATGACGCCAAACTTTACAAGTTTGACACCGGGCACATGTCCTTACCCAGGCTCTTATGTCTTTCGACATCTTTGGCCATACATATCTATCAGTGACCATCCTGATAGTTGCCTTAATGGAAGGATGACTGAATTCATGTAGCTGCTGAATTACCTTATACCTTAATTCTAGCGGTACATAAGGTCTAGGTTGGCTCCTGGAGATTTCACATAATAACCACTTATCTCCAATCTTCCTGCGTGTATATGCAGGATTCTTTTCCAACACAGCTACTAAAGGATCAAGACCTTGTGCTTCCATCAATTGCTGGACAAAATCATTAGAAGATACAATAGAGCATACGAGTGACTCTGAACGAATCATATCTTCATCTGATACGTCTGGTCTACTGAGAGTGTCTGCCACCACATTATCTTTTCCTGAGATATGACTAATGGTAAAATCAAATTCTGCGAGTCGGGTTATTTGTGAATTCACCCGCCGAGAATAATTTAGCCTATTTGCTTTCCCAAGGATACTCAACAACGGTTTATGATCAGTTAATATCATAAACTGATGTCCATCTAGGTAGTGCTCAAAATGCAACACTGCAGAATAAACTGCTAGTAACTCCTTTCCAAGCGTATCATATCGCTTCTCGCGATCTTGGAGTTTCCGACTATAGAATCCAATCGGCTTGACTATACCATTTTCCCGTTGATGTAACACTGCTCATATGGCTACATCAGAAGCATCTGTGACCAGCTCAAACGGCTTAGTCCAATCCACAGGTGCTAATGTGGTTATTTGGCTTAACAGATCTTTGGCCCTCTGGAATTTTTCCTTGTCGTCTTGGCTAAAATTAATAGGCCAGGACTTCTTGATTGTGCTCCGTTCAAGAACTTAATGTCGAGTTAGCGACCCCGAAATTCCAGCTAAACCTGTTATGAACCGACGATAGTAGCTAATCATGCCCAAAAATCTACGCAACTGGCGTACAGTTCTAGGTTCTGGCACATCCTTGATTGCTTGTACCTTGTCTTCCAAGAGCTTGATTCCATCCTTGGAAATGGTGTGTCCAAGATATTTTACGGTAGAGCAACCAATCCTACTCTTTTCTGGTTTCACTACCAATCCATAATGTTCCAGCTTAGACAAAACGATGTCCAAATGCTCCCGGTGTTCCTCCCTAGATTGACTATATATAATGATGTCATCTATATACACTCTAGCAAATGAACAGTCTTGAAGAACTTCCTCTGTCAGACGCTGGAATGTCTGACTTGCATTCTTCAACCCAAAAGGCATACATACGAATTCATGCGATCCTCCTCCAGGGAATCGCACTGCTGTGAGCGGTATAGATTCTGCCTCCATAGGTACTTGATAGTACGCCTTCTGCAGATCTAACGTTGTATATACCTCATACCCCATTATATCCCTGAGCAAAGTACTCTGGTTCGGTAGAGGATACGAATCGCCTTTCGTTAGCAAATTCAATAGACGATAGTTACCACAAACCCTCCATTGACCTGGTTCAGGTTTGGGAACAACCACTATTGGAGATGCAAATTTGGAATTTGAACGCCTACAAATTCCTTCTTCACTCAACCGCTTAAATGATTCAATAGCAACCTGCTGCTTGTGTTGTGCTAACGGTTGAGACTTCGGCGAACAAGGTAGTGGCTCCGCCAACTCGATGTGATGTTCTATGCCTGTCTTTAAACCCTTGCGTTTAGCATTGAATGGCAGAAACACGGCCAGGTGTTTCACTGACCTAACTACTAAGGTCCCAGTCTCAGCATAAGTCACTATCCCAGTGCTTTGTCCAATGGTCCCAGATTTGGAATCTAAAGCGAGATTAAAATGGATCAAAAAGTCCATCCCAATGATGTTATCCTTTATATCAGCGACAACATAAATAGAGATTTCTGCCCCAATGTCACTGACAATTCTTTAACTCCCTTAACCTCTTAGTCTAGCAGGCAATTCTGCTACAAATATACTATTTATAACTTCGTCAGATATATCAAGCCCGATGGATTTTGAAATAAGTCTGTCATAAAATTCAGATGGAAGTAGATTTCCCATCTTTTCCTGACGTAATAAGTCAGTCATCCCGTTCAATCCTCTCGGGTTGATATCGTCCATGGAGTTCTTTCTGAGAAGCTCAAATGCATTTTCTGATTCATTCTCAGTAACAAAATTCCTGAGTCTAAACAGATTCTTTTAATGGCTCAGGTAAGCACCTCCACCAGGCCGAGACAAACCTTTCTATAGGGTCGGTCATCGTTTTCAGTTTAAAATAAAATTTTTGCTTCTTCGACCCATTCAGAATGGTTGTCTGGTCTGTATTGTGGTGAGCTTAACATTGCTATCCATAGAATTGCGGCAAAAGCGATCATCTACATCATATCTTTCCGCATAAAGAATCCTGGCGCGGTCGCCATTTTGTAGAGGCCCTTTGGTCACTACCATAAGGGGGTCTCTTGGATGCCAGGCCCGGAAAATCCATATATGCGGAATGATCATCTATCTTGGAACACTTAAGTTCCTCTGAACTATCTCTTAAGCTACAATCCTTAAGTCCACTAGCCAACTGCTCTGTATCCTCAGTATTTAATAAACCAGACATGATATTATTAAATTACTTGCAATTTATATATTATATTAAATAAGTAAGCTTACCCGGATACGCTGATATCCACAGGATACTGAATCGGAATGATTGAGACCTTAAAACAAATATTTACGTTAAATACCCAAAGCAAATTTGTGGTTCTTTTCGCTGATAATTAAAAAGATCAAATCGACAAGAAGATTATAATGTTTTATTCACAAAGAGTCGGAGATGGAACCACGCAGTGTCCCGCTTATGCAATTCAGAAACTCAGATCAAAAACTCTCTCATTTTCCTTCGACAAGACAAGTTCAAAACTTCGACAACATGAACAAAAGAACTTCCAAAAAAAATTACAATATTTTTCAAAAATTACTATATTGTTTTACGAAACCAGCGATATAATCAAATGTCCAAAAATAAAAATTGATATATTTTTATATGAGAGGTTAATTGGTATCCAATAATTAATTTAACCTCTACAATTCAACGTCTCAAAAAGGAGTTAGTATCAAGTAATTTTATATGTTCAAAAGCGGATAAAGGAGGAGCTACATTTCTGATGAGTCAATCCGATTATAATTATAAAATTTTAGAGCGTTAAGAAATTAAGTAGAAAGCACTAAAATAACAAAAAGCCCAATAGATAAATTACAAGGGCATGAAAAATTATTATTCATTATTATGATTGCTAGTGAGGAATTGGAATCGACGCATGGTATCATTCTCATATAAAGAAATAAATTAAAGTGCACAAGTCTGGTAATCCATTAAGAATTACTGTGAATGTCTAACACTCCCCAACATATAAAATTTCTAAGTTTTTGAGTCATAGAAAAGAAAATATTCCTATTTCCTAGAACATACTTTGTTAAACTCAGTTGGTTGAAATTGCTGATAAATGTGTGCTCAATGAAGAGGATAGATTGGTAAGCTTAGATGTTGTATCTATGTCTACAAATAAACCGGTACTTGAAGCCCTGGATTGTTTTCGAAGTTTCCTAGTTGATCACCCCTTACTATTAGAAAGAAATAAAATGGCGATTGGACGCGTCATGGGGATAATTTTTGTATGTATGTACTCTACTTTATCAAGTTCAGGAAAAAAATTATAATCAAATTCCAGGTGTTCCTATAGGACAACCTTTGTCCGTACATTAGCAAATATTTTTATGCATTATTTGGAAAATTATCTTTTTGGTAAGACAACATTGAAACCAAAATTATACATAGGTTTCTTGGATGACATATTAATGATCCGGAACCATGCAGATAATAGAATAGAATAGAATAGAATATCTTTATTTGGATTCAAACCACACATATTCCATCAAATAATAAAAATTGGAAAATGTACAATATATATATATATATTAAAAAAATTATCACATCACATAAAATTGTGCAATTAGTCTCATATAGATAAGTATATCTCACTAGTTGTACAATACAATATATCAATATAAGAAAGTTCGGCTGTAGAGAATTATAGATACATCACCAAAATAGGAAAAATTAAGGTATAATTCGAGTGCAACATTATGCAAAAAATTGAGAACCATGACTAGCGATTGATTGTATGTATTGTTGACTAATATGATGATATAATATATAACATTTCAATTTTAATAAAACAAAACTTGAAAATAAAAATCTCAAGAAAATCTGTTTCCGATAAAAAATTATCCTTGTCTCTTAATCAACCATGAGAAAGTATTATCATAATCAGAATAAAAGAATATCAGCAGGATTGTGGACTTTTTCAAGTTCAGTAGATAAAAATTTAAAAGACATCTTAGATGGAGGCATTTCTCTAAACCCCTTTGGCAATTGGTTATAAATTTTGTAGATTTTAGAGAAAGAGAATAACTTGCTCGCAACATTCCCCACCAACGGAGGAGATATTGCCAAACGTCCAGATCTAGTTCCAACTTCATGACTCTTTCTTATCGGAGTCATATGGGCACCAGTCCACTGGTTCAAATGGAAAACTTTTATGCAATAGCACATCCTCCGAAACCACAAAGATTGCAATGACACAAACTGTAATTTAGCGGCGTTTATTGTGCAGGAGTTCGGACTAATTTGTTTCACAACTTTTCTTTGTACAGCTTCTATCTTATTGGAAAAACCCTTTTTTAATGGATTCCAAGTAGCGACAGCATATTCTAGTATTGGTCTAATCCATATTATATACATTTCCAATTTTATGTCATTCGATAAGATATTTCGATTTATTAGTGCCCATCTTTTCTTGGCACTGCCTACTATATTTTCAATATGTCTCTCAGCAGAAGCTGTACATTGAATAGTTATGCCTAAATCCTTAATTTCTTGCATAAGTTTAATCTCAAATACATCATTAATCACAGCATCATGAAAATAAACATAATGAAAGTTTGTTCTGTTACCTATTTTTAAAGCTCTCGTCTTTTTATTGTTAATTATCAGCCCTAGTTTAATCAAATATCTACTCAAATCATACAAATCTAATGTCACATTATTTTTGGAGAATTCGACATTTTTTGGATCAATTGGGAAGATTATTTTTAAATCATCAGCGAATTTGCAAACTCGACCGTTAAGGATCTTAGTTTCCAAATGTGCAAATACGATTTTAAATAAAATTGGCCCCAAACTTGATCCCTGTGGAACTCCACTCGTTACTCGTTTCAATTTTGATATCAAATCATTTAATTGAATACTCATTCTTCGATTATATAAATAGTATTTAAGTAATCTAAAAATATTCGGATCAATTAAAGTTCGTAAATTTAGCAAATCAAATGAGCGAACTTCAATTTACTCTAGAAAGTGAATCATCATGTGATTTTCAATTTTCGAATGTCAAATTAAATAGAAAATGTAAGAAATTAGAAATAGATATTTATAGGATGGATATGTATTCCGAATTCCTATTTTATTTCAAGTTGAATCATCCGTATCGTATAAAAATCGGTATCTTAAAGTCATTAATATTAAGAAGCCTTACGTTAACAGATATAAAACATAAGAAGTTATAATTAGGTAAACTGCGCGATATATTCAAGGCCTATTGTTATCCTCTTCATTTTTAATAGATGTAATAATGGTGGATGTTGTGAGAAAATTCTATCCTAATTTGACTTACATAAAAGCGGACTAGGGGAAGGAAGAGCGCAAGATCATGTTATTACCGAACCTTATATCAAGTAGGAAAGTAAAATCAATCGCTTTAAAATACAATATAAGGACCATTTTAAGACAGTCCCTTACGCTAGGCTCCATACATATATTATAAAAGATTGAACCCCTAGAAATATCAGAAGTGTATGAAATCCCATGCAATCATTGTAGTTCCATGTATGTTGTGAGACCATGCGCCCAACCAAGGTAATAAGTGGTGAACATAGAATTGCATGTAATTATAGACATGTTGTAACACGCGGCTACGTGTTGCAACCCAACGATGTTCGATTTTGACAAATACAGTGCTCTTTAAGGTCAAATAATCTAACTCTGTTCTTACATAATATTTCTCTTAACTGTGATTTTAGAAACAATCTCTGTTATTTTCAGGCAGTTTTAATTGAGATTTCTTGAACTGCAATTTTATTTGTAATTAATAGGGTTTTTTATTAAATATACAGAACCGCGCGCGATACGCATGGAACACGCGGAGGATTATTGTGTAACAGTGGATTCATTTCGCTTAGTTGAAATTATTCGCAGTTTACGCGAGGGATTTACTGTTCACATTTAACTATGCCTATCCGAATTTCAGAGAATAATGGATTATTATAATGACATAAATTAAAAACATAGCAAACAGTGAACTAATTATTTGTGAATCTTTGTCATTGAAGTCTTTACACGATTTTCATCAATTCATTTCAGTGACAACTTTTAACAGTGAATATGTTCATATCATCATGTATTTTCAATGGGTTGCATATATTCATTTCAATTCAGACATTTGTGAAGGAATAGTTGCTTGTGTTAAAGACATGAAAATTTGTAAATAGCGTTCATTTTACCACCGTCTAGTGCATGGACAATTTTGTTTTACTGTGACTTGTGCATGAAACATTCATCTTGGTGAATACTGTTTTAATTTTTGCCGTCTAGAGTACGGACAATTTAATTTGACTGCGACTGGTGTTTAAGACATTAATTTGTGTTAAAATTTAATTTAATTGCCGTCTAGAGCACGGTCAATTTGGACTACTTATGATTTTATATGCGAAACCATTTACAATACATTTGTGATCCTTCATATCAGACTTGTCTCATCACACATCGGGAAAAAGCCGGGGATTAATCATGTGCACGGTTCTCCTCAGCCGCTACCAAACTAATGTAGGGAATGCTAAATCTCGCAAAAATCTCCTACAATGTAGCCAAAGATATTTTAGTCATGAAATTAATAGATGTGAAAGGGATAACCAACTTATCAGACTCATATGGGTGTATTAAGTGTGAATCCAAATTGGCGTCTTTGTGGTTCTCATTAACTAATAGGGTTGGAGTATCTACAGTGGTAATAATACTTGAAATCAAATTTGCGAATTTAAAGCAAACAGCAGTAGAATTTTATGCAGCCATTCGTCGAACAACATAGCAAAACTACCGCCAGTCGCACGCATTGACCTATTTGGACCTTCCATTTTTGTCGTCACCATCATGATCATCAAAATACGACAGCGAACTGATTATATATATATATATATATATATATATATATATATATATATATATATATATATATATATATATATATATATATATATATATATAGAAAGCAACATTTGATATGCGGCTCTCAGCTCTAGCGGTCTCACATAAATTGTACTTGATTGAAATACTTTGCCTGTCTCACTTTATTCCATAGCTTCACCGAGCCCATCCTGACGCCATTCCAAATACGATTAGAATTGTAAATCGACACATGTTGACAAATCAGAAGCTCGTCGTCCAACTACTTTGGTAATCAGACTCTGTGAGGGCTTAATCATACAATAATTCATGTTTACACAACCCCACAAATCGGGTTATCCCGGCAGCCTCCATAAAACACTTTGGACGCTATTTACTCCATTTCTTACTCAGGCAGTATTGCGAAAGTCAAACTTATGATAGATCGTTCCTAGTTTCATTAATGTAGGCAGAACTGTAAAAAAATATGTGTGCAAAATGCCAAAATAATCAAATCAATTGTAACAGACATTTCAGGTTAAAATAATTATCAACAGCGTTGCCACGCCTTGCTATTGTTCATATCGACATACTTGATCTTTCTCAGGTTCACGAGATAGATTTGCTTTATATATCCTTTATGGTTTCGGAGAATGTGCTATTGCATAAAAGCTTTCCATTCGAACCAGTGGACTGGTGCCTATATGAATGCAATAAGAAAAAGTCATGAAATTGGAACTAGATCTGCTCATTTTGCAATATCTCCACCATTGGTGGGGAATGTTGCGAGCAAGCTATTCTCTTTTTCAAAAATTTACAAAATTTACAATCAATTGCCAAAGGGGCTTAGAGAAACGCCTCCAACTAAAATGTCTTTTAAATTTTTATCTACCGAACTAGAAAAAGTGTTCAATCCTGCTGATATTTTTAATTTTGATTATGATAATACTTTCTCATGGTTAAATAAAAGACAGGATTAATTGTTTTTCAGCAACATAATTTCTCGAGATTCTATCTTCAAATTTTGTATTATTAAAACTGAAATGTTATGCATTATATCATCTTGTTAATCAACAATGCATACAATCAATTATTAGTCATGGTTCCCATTTTTTTCTTGCAAAATGTTACACTCGAATTATACCTTAAATTTTCCTATTTTTGATGAAGAATCTATCACTCTTTACAGCTGAACTTTCTGATGCTGATAAATTGTACAGTACAACTAATTGCACATATTTATGTGATGTGATATCTTTTTATATTGTACATTTTCTAATTTTATTATTTGATGGAACATGTGTGGTTTGAATCAAAATATAGATATTCTAATCTATATCGCACATAATTACTCCCCAGCACTACTTCTGCAGGTAAAGTCACTAATGGTTTTAACTGGGTATGGATAGCCCATTTTGGTGTTTTTAACAGTTTATTACGGAAAGATGTAAATGCTTCTTTTCCAATTGTTTCAGTACTAATATGCGTTCCATGGGATACACTTTGTAAAACCCAAACTGAGAAATATAATGTCAAATGGAGCTTGCTAGAGGAAGTCACGCCAGAACAGTTACAGAATACCGAAACTCGAATAACGTACAATTCAAATGTATATATACTGCACAGTATTTAAAAATAGAATGTTCTAGAAATTAAACGAATATTATCGTTTTAAATAATATCCGTTTCAATTCGTTCAATCATATCAATAATTGTTTTTTTATTTTGTCAGAGGAAATATCTTCCCCTACATTATTAGGTGCCCAATCACTGCTTTTTTATTAGTTTTACTTATTCATATATGTGGACAACGCTGCAAAATGCTAATGCTCTAGACTGCGTAGAAATTGTGCAGTCGATATTTAAATTTAATTTCAATTTTTGTATAATTACTGGAGTTGAGAGCCGCATATCTTATTTTCTTACCATATGTATGCACTGTGGTTTGATCTTTGATAGTCTGTTTGCCGGCGTACATTGATGATGATTATGAAAGCAAAACTACCGCCAGTCGCAGGCACTGACGCGTTTCGACCTATGTTGTTCTACGAATAGCTAAATCAAATATGAGTGGTGTTTAGCTCAAGCTGGCAAACGTGATTTAAAGAATTGTTGCAATCGCCTCCACATTCATTGATTTTTAAACGTATTACCTACTTGTATATGCGGCATAGGCAGCGAAAATTAATGTTTGTGACTGCTAAGAAATTGTGCAGTCGACATTTACAGTCAAGAACAATTTATTCGGGAACACTCAAGGGGAGATCATCATATCTAATTATTCTTTCCACATATATGGACTGCGGTTTGATCCTCGCGAATCAGTTTTCCGTCCTACTCTGATGATGATAGTAGAAGGTCAAAAATCGCGTAGGTGCAAATGGCATTAATTGTTCTATATTGTTCGACGATTAGTTTAATACAATATTTTATTCAAGCTTGCATACATGATTTAATAAATTGTTACATCCATCCGCGCAATCATTGATTTTTTAACTGTATTACCAATTTATATATGTGGCGATAGCTGCAAACAGCTAATGTTCGTGACTGCATAGATATTGTGCAGCCAACATTTATAGACATGTACAATTTGTGCGAGACTTCTAGAGGTAATAATCACATATCTAATTTTGCTTTCCATATATATTCATTGCGCTTTGATCCTCGTTAGTCATTTTGTCGTGGTTCTCTGATGATGATCATGGACTTCGAATAGCAGTAGTTGTGCTATGTTGTTCGACGAATGGAAAAATACAATGGGATTGGTGTTCAGCTCAAAATTATTGAAATTGTATTGCAAAATTCTATAAATAAATGAGAATATTGTATAAATACAACAAATATTCTGCTGCATATAATTTGAACAAAATGATCCACTGCATCATAAATAGCGAGAATTTCTCGTCCAGTTGAAGAGTAGGTCGATAAGCTCCTTATGTAAAAATTAATCTTTTTTTTATTTGGAAATTCAAAGAACCCGCTGGTTTCGTAAACTAAATTATACTTTTCTTAACGTTATACTATTTTAGAATTTTTTCGTTAAATAGTCGATGATTATTTCTTGTCTAGGATAAATTTTATATTCAATCTTCTTGAGAAATTTTAGACTGTCGGATACACACATATCTGATGTCCTATTTTAGGCGTTTTTTGCGGGGTTATTGTCTTCCTACATATATTTGGTAGTGGCTGTGGAGATCCGTGCTCATGATCAATCACCAGCTTTTTGCCCGATGGGTGATGGAAGAAGACTAATACGAATGATCACAAATGTATTGTAAATAACGTTGCATGTAAAGTTTAGTTAGTCTAAATTGATCGTGCTCTAGACGGCAATAAAATGAAATGTTTTTAACACAATTGAATGTCTTATACACAAGTTACAGTCAACCAAAATTTCCGTGCTCTAGACGGCAAAAGGACTAAATACTGTTCACAAAGTTGAATGTCTTATGCACAAGTCACAGTTAAACAAAATTGTCCGTGCTCTAGACGGCAGCAAAATGAACGCTGTTTACAAAGTTGAATGTCTTACACACAAGCTATTATTCTTCCAAAAATGTCTGAATTAAAATGAATATGTGTAACTGATTAAAAATACATGATGATATGAATATAGTCACTGGTAAAAGTTGTCACTGATGATAAATGGATTAAAATAGTGTAATAACTTCAATTTAAAAACTTCACAAATAATTAATTCACTGTTTGTTATGGTTTTAACTTATTTAATTATAATGATCCATTGTACTCTGAAATTCGGATAGGTACAATTAGATGCAAACAGTAAATCACTTGCATAAACGGCGATTAATCCAACTGAGAGAAATAAATCCACTATGACACTATAATCCACCACATGTTCCTTGCGTATTGCGCGCGGGTGTGTTTATTTAATAAACAACCCTATTAATTACAAATAAAATTGCAGTTCAAGAAATCTCAATTAAAACTGCTTGAAACTAACAGAGATTGTTGCGAAAATCACAGTTCAGAGAAATATTGTGTAAGAACCGAGTTAGATTATTTGACCTTAAAGAGTACCATATTTGTCAAAATTGAAAATCGTTGGGTTGTAACGCGGAGCCGCGTGGTAAATATACCTCTCCGACAATGAAAATTAGTACACAATGAAGGGGGCTAACCTTACAGGAGGTGTTATTGCTATGCCATACTGTGTAACATCTGATTTTGGCTCTGTCAACACTGATTCTGATTCCTCTATATCTCGCGGCGGCGTGACGGCGTGATTTGGCTTGTTTGTTGATGAGATGTCGGGCGTCAGTCCGTAGTCAGCAAGACTTTCTGGAGGTGAAGTTATCGTTTCTTCACTACCTGATAGGTCAATATCGCGGAACAGCGGGTCATTTGGATCAACGTCGGTCGCGGATAGTCTGTGTTTGGAGACAGCTTCAGCTTTGCCATTAATCTCCAAAATGATGTAATTCTGACGTCGATCTAACACACGATAAGGACCGCGCTTCGGTTTGACTAGAATCCTGTTATCCATATCGTTGTTGACGAAGAACCATTTGCAGCTCTCAAAATCTTTGCGTTTATAAATTGGACCATGTTGCTGACGTGTAGGACAGATCGGCCGATTCTGAGCGTTATATTGTAGAAAACTGCGAAGTGGAAACAGAAATGCCTGTATTGTTCCTCGTTATTGCAGTTTCAGGCGTGATCGGACTAATTCGCCAGGCAGCCGTAGGCATTCGCCAAATACTATTTCAGCGGAACTACATTTGATCGGCTCACGAGATAGGAGTACTTTCGGTAAAGCCGCAAGCCAATTTTCTTCTGGGCTAGCCTTGAGCGCCGCTTTCAGTTCTCGGTGTGGCCTTTCGACGAAACCATTTGCTCTTTGATTGCAAGCCGCGGTCATAGAGTGTTTGACACCATAGTATTGCAGTAGGGCTGCGCACTCTTCGCCAAAGAACTGTGCGCCACAATCGGTTGTCACTTCAGCTGGAGCACGAAACCGAGCAAACCAATTGGGCATTTAAGCATAACTGACAGTTTCTTGATTCATGTCTGGCAGTGATATGGTCTAATACCATCGACTGGTGCGATCCCGTATTGACAGTAGATATCGCATATTGTTCACGGCAGGTAAGGTTACCAGATCAATGTGTATGTGCGTAAACCGGACTTTGGGCACTTGAATGACTTGTGGTGCTGTTTATGTGTGTCTCGTCACTTTGCATTTCTGACATTCTAGACATTGTTTTGACCACTTCTTGACATCTCGCTGCATGCCAGGCCAAAAATACATTCTGGATAGAATTTCCACTGATGCTTCGCCAGATGGGTGGCTCATTGAATGGTAGACTTTGAAGATCTTGTGACGGAGTTTTTCAGGTATAAACGGCCGAGGGCCCACGCCAGTTATTTCAACTGCAGCAGAGTTCCATCATAATCAAGTGTTTTCTGTCGATTGACATCAAATGTCCGAAGTGATGGATCATCTTGCTGAGCTGCTTGCAATTCCTGAGTGCTTAAAGGTGAAGGACACAATATTGAGCACAAAGATCTACAGGAAGGCTTAGGTAGTCTGCGACCACATTTTCTGATCCTTTGACATGAGTGACTTCATATTCATACTCGTGTATTCGTGTAAGTTGTGAGTTGACACGTCGTGAATATAAATACACGTTCTTTCCTCTGAGCATCGAAAGTAGAGGAAGATGGTCTGTGTAGATCTTGAACTTTGGGCCATCCAGATAGGTGTAGAAGTGTAGAATCGACCGGTAGATTGCGAATAACTCTTTTCGTAATGTATCATATCGCGTCTCGCGAGGTTGTAGTTTTTGCGAATAGAAAGCGATAGGTTGGTGTATGCCATTGATGGACTGTTGAAACATTGTGCCTATGGCAACGTCGGATGCGTCAGTTATCAATTCAAAACGTTGAGACCAATCAGGGGAATGTAGCATGGTCGCTTTGCATAAGGCCCTTTTGGCATCCTTGTAAGCCTGCATGTTGTCCACGTTGAGCTGAATCGGTTGTGATTTCTTGACGAAACGGCTTTCTGGCACGAGATTTTTGTGAAGAGGTGCCAGAATCTTGGCAAAGCAGGGTACAAATCGAGAATAGTAGTTCATCTTGCCCAAGAATCGTCGTAATGCTCGAACGGTGGTTGGAGGCTGTAGATCTTGAATAGCGCGAACCTTAGCAGGTATAGGTGTCATGCCTTCTTCGGAAATTTGATGACCGAGGAATTCAATTGATTTCTGTGCAAAGACGCATTTTTTCCATGAGGTCGGAGGTCATAATCGGCTAGACGTGTGAGTAGGATCTCAATATGTTGTATATGTTCGGACATTGAGTTGGAGAATACCAGGATGTCGTCTAGATATGGAATTACAAATGGTAGACCATTTAGTATTTCGTCCATAACGCGTTGGAATGTTTGTGAGGCATTCTTGAGACCGAAAGGCATATGGTGATATTCGTGCGTGCCACCTCCGGTGAATGTGAGTGCAGTATATGATACTGAGTCTTTGTCCATCGGTACTTGATAGTAGGCTTTCACTAGGTCAAGTTTTGAATACACAGCATGACCGATAGCAGATCTGAGTAGGTCAGCTGGATTTGTGCAGGATGTACGAATCAGACTGTGTGCAAGAATTGAGAATACGATAATCCCCGCACACCCTGAATGTTGCTGGTTCAGTCTTTGGTACTACTACCACAGGCGACGCATAAGGTGAGCTGGGTCGTACACATATGCCTTGTTTACGTAGCAAGTCGAATTCTTGCTCGGCGGCCTTATGTTTGTGTGGTGCCAATGGACGTGCTCGTGGAGGATGAGGAAATGGTTTAGATAAGATGATACGATGGGCTGTGATGGCACGCTTCCTCTTGAGATCGGTTTGAAAATTTCTTCATGACGTTTCAGAACATCGTTCAGTTGCGGCACATGAGGAACTGGAGGAATTAGGTGTATGGATGAGACTGCTATGGCGCGTGTCGTATGTTTTGATGCTGATGAAAGCAACTGATTGTCTGCAGTGCGTATCTCTCGTGTTCTTGGACGAATGGTAAGGTCGAAGTGTTCGAGAAAGTCACGTATAATGATGTTTCTGGTCGTATTGGCAATGATGAAAGGATACTTGAAACATCATTTTTGAGTCGGAGAACGAGATTGTGTACTCGTACCCCAAACGTCGCTATACTGGAGTCATTGGCGTAGATCAGACTGGGTGGGTAGTTTCGAAATAATTGTGGCGTAGTAAGCTCACATCTGATCCAGTGTCTATGAGAAATAATTCGCCAGAAATTGCGTCACGGATGAGAAAGGAAGTCGATAATGGCAACTGACGATGGGACTGATTGCTGGTATTTGAGCGTTTGAAGCATGACTTGACTGGAGCCGTCGCTGTAAATACAAGAGTTTGATTGCGCTCTACCGCGAAAGCAACGTGCTTTGAGCCATCAGACGTGGAGCGGCCAACAATCTTGGGGTGACCAGCCTCTACTGCCGCAAAGGAGGCTGACCCCAGCAGTTTTCCGAACCTTCCATGGGCGGATCCTCCTGAGTTGTTGAGGGTGACCGCACCAACTTGAACGTCGCGTCTGTGCGCGGGAATGTGCAGCCGTTTCTGAGGCAATAACGTGTGGAGTGGCCATAGCTGCGGTGATTCGGACACCACTCCGCTGGTAACTGTGGCACTGCGGCCCGGTCTCTCGACGTCAACCTCCTGGCGCTATTCCGGGACGGTGGTCGACGCTGGTCATGTCAGCTCTGGTGGCATCTATTATGGACGGCATCGATTGAGGCCAAATTTGGCCTGACGGTGAGGTTCTCGAGCAGGCTGATGAGGCGTTCATTCGTGACATTTGTTCCGGCTGATGATGCGGTGGGTTGTGATACGAACAGTCTTGAGGTGATGTGGCCTTTCTCTGGGACAGGTGAGCTGAAGTGGTATTTCTTCAACCACTTGTCTAGAAGTGCCGGCAGAACGTCCTCTTGCACTTCGACAGATTCGCGCAGGAACGTGGCCATTTCTTGTAGTGCTAGCGGGAGCTTCTGTATGAAAAGTCGCATTACGATTTCCTTGGGTATGTTGAATTGCAAGGCTTTCTGCTCCATCTCCCTAAATAGCTCAGAAGGGTTGCGGCCACCTAGAGACATCTGGCTCATTAATTTTTTAAGCCTGTCTTCTCGATCTGGTGTTAAACGCTGCTTGACGGCGCGTTGCAGGCTCTGCCATGGCTGCGCACATGTGCCCTCAGTGTATTGATGCAGAATATCTTTGAGTCCGCGTCTGAAAGACATTGGGATCGTCTCCCAAGCCCTCAAAATTATTGAGCCCTCGTCTGTTATATTGGACACCTTGGCCAATAAAGTAACATCGTCGACCCACTCGTCAAGGTAGTCTGGATCGAATTGGCATATTTTATACTGTGTCCATATGTTGGTGCGGCCTGTGGCTGGGCTCACCACCGGGCTTCCTGCATTTGCTGAACTGGACGTTATCTTATGCGTATGAGTGTTGTCGAGAATAGATGGCAGTGTAAAATCGTCCTACTCCGTCATCGTGCGGCTGTCTTCGAGCATTGTAATCTCGAGAGGGTGTTTTTCTGTGATATGTGTCTTAGAATTTACTTTCCTTCGTGGCATTCATCCAAAGTACTTGAAGTTCTAAAAATCTAGATATTTATTAATTCTTTACTGGCTGTGAATTCGACGAACCGAGGCACCATTGATGTAGGCGGCTGTGGAGATCCGTGCTCATGATCAATCCCCGGCTTTTTTCCCGATGGTTGATGTGAGAAGACTAATACGAATGATCACAAATGTATTGTAAATAACGTTATATGTAAAGTTCATAGTTAGTCCAAATTGACCGTGCTCTAGACGGCACTAAAATGAAATGTTTTTAACACAAGATTATGATTCGAAAAATCCGCCAGATATTTCGAAATCGTTAGTTTCTCCAGAGGAGTATTGTAGATTTGTAAGGTATGAAACAAAATTGTCCGTGCTCTAGACGGCAGCAAAATGAACGCTGTTTACAAAGTTGAATGTCTTACACACAAGCAATTATTCTTTCACAAATGTCTGAATTAAAATGAATATATTTTAACGATTGAAAATAAATGATGATATGAATATAGTCACTGGTAAAAGTTTTCGTTGATGATAAATGGATTAAAATTGTGTAAAAACCTCAATGAAAAAAACTTCACAAATAATTAAATCACTGTTTGCTATGGTTTTAATTTATTTAATTATAGTGATCCATTGTACTCTGAAATTCGGATAGGTATAATTAGATGCGAACAGTAAATCACTTGCATAAACTGCGATTAATCCAACTGAGAGAAATAAATCCACTATGACACTATAATCGACCGCATTTTCCTTGCGTATTGCGAGCGGGTGTGTATATTTAATAAACAACCCTATTAATTAGAAATAAAATTACAGTTCATAAATCTCAATTAAAACTGCATGAAACTAACAGAGATTGTTTCTTACATCATATTTAAGAGAAATATTGTGTAAGAACAGAGTTAGATCATTTGACATTAAAGAGTACCATATTTGTCAAAATTAAACATCGTTGGGTTGTAACGCGGAGCCGCGTGTTACACTATATTTAATCCTTCACGGCTGAACCTTGATAATAATTTATCGTTTTGACCACAAATTATTTTTCTTATTGATATCTCGGGAATGTCTCCAAATTTGTTCAACAAGCAAAAATGGCTTTAGGGAATATTGATCGACAATTACTAATATGCTTTCTATGAAGAAATATGTAATTACATTGGATGATAAAACGTTGGATGTATTAATTGTCTTTATAGATATCTCAAAGCTTTTAATTCTATATCGTTTGATGCTATTTTGAAGAGAATTAATTCGTTGGATATTAATCCGAATATTTTTAGATTACTCAGATACTATTTATATAATAGAAGAATGAGTATTTAAGTAAATAATTTGAGATCAATTGAGCTAAAAAGTAACAAGAGGATTTTCACAAGGCTCAAGCTTGGGACCAGTTTTATATAAAATAATACTCGCACATTTGCAAACTATGGTCCTTAATGGTCGAGTTTACAAATTTGCAATGATTTAAAAAAATTTTTTCAATAGATCCAAAAATTTTCAGTTCTCAAAAAAGGTAATACTAGAATTGTATTTTTTGACTATCTATGTATTTAATAAATTTATGACTGAGAATAAACAGTAAAAATGCTGCAAGCATTAAAAATCGATAATAGAACATAATTTAATCATGTATGTCTGTATTGTGTGTTGCAAAACTAGTAACAAATTAGTTCAGTTGTGACCAAAAGGATATGTTAGCTTCACTACTGCAGGTTTACACATTTGTCTAGGAGATTTTACCGTCCCATTATTCCACTTTCCTCACCAAAATATATAGTGGTTTAATGGGCCTTATACCGGCTCCGACTGATGAGTAGTCAGTAAGCACGAAACGAGTGTGCAAGAGATTATACTTTACGTTCATGCTGTTTTAGGTTTATCTTTCTGGTCACGACTGAACTAATTTGTTACTAGGTTCGCAACACATAATACATACTTGAATATGCATTAGTTCTACGCAAAAAACATTATTTAACTGTTATATATTGGATTGAATTGTAACACGCGGCTCCGCGTTACAACCCAACTATGTTAAAATTTGACAAATATAGTTCTCTTTAAGGTAACATAGGCTAATTCTGGTTTTACACAATATTTCTCGCAACTGTGATTTGAGGAACAATCTCAGTTAGTTTCAAGCCGTTTTGATTGAGATTTTTTGAACTGCAAATTTAATTGTAATTAATAGGGTTTTGTTTAATAATAAGAGACACCCGCGTGCAATACGCGGTAACATGGAGTGAATTTATGTGACTTAACGCTCAAAGCCAAGATTTATATATTTTGTGTGATCTAATCTTTCTTACATAACCACTAACAATTCAATTAAGACTCTGGATTTATATTTTGTGTATTTCTCAATCATTTTTCCGAAACCCTACATTTCAGTGGATTTATGTGATTTAACACTCAAAACCTAGCATACAGTGGATTACTGGGACAACGAAAAACTTGGATTTATATTTTGTGCGCATTGTAACTACTTTTACACGATTTTTATCTTTGCTTTGCAACATTATGTTCAATAAAACAGTGACTTTTCAACCGAGCTTTTTCACATCAACTTTCGGGAAAGGACTAGGGATTAATCATGAACGCGGATCGTAATGACAGCTACCAGGTATTAGGTAGGAGGGCATAACCTCACTTAATAGACAACTAGCCCGCA
>JAQBSW010011247.1:0-20812 GCA_029291075.1 Eudiplozoon nipponicum | reverse complement strand
GACATATTGCGTAAATAAAATTCAAATCTATTTACGTTGCACCAATGAGAAAAAAGCAAATTGCCGTTTAACCACGTTAAACGACGTTTAACCAATAGTATGCAAGCACACATTGCATGCTATTTAAGCACGGTAATTTACCATGCAAGTCAGTTGTGACATTTGCATTCTACCTGCTTCGCGTATTTGCTCGATCGGCTGTCAGCGCATATTGCACTTTACCGGTTGTCAATCCCTACTCGTCTTGATGCGAGATACCAGAGAGACGAGCCAATTGAGTGCAGGACCTGCATGACACCATACACAACGCGATCACAGCTCAACCACGGGAGCCAAAACTCAACCAGAGTCCACCCAAGGCTCTAGGACATCTTCACTTCGGAAGACTTCAAGCGAACGTATTACCTGGCCCTCTTAAGGGCCCCCATATCAGCAACTAATCTCTATTCAGAGCACCTTAACCGAGTTTGTAACGTCGTACGGCATTTACTTGAAGCCGGGGCGTTTACAAAATTGGCGACCGCGCCAGGATAGTGATTATTGTTCTGATTTTTTTGGTATAAATAAAATTGACTTCCTTTTTCATTTATTTGGGATAAATCGTGGTCATCTGTTGAATTTTTTGGGTATATATATATATATATTCGTGGTGTGTATTGGAGGATATAATAATAGATTGACATTTGTGTTTTCTTTACCGTGATTGTGCAAATCTATTTGGGATAAATCGACTAACATTCGCGTTTTCTTTACACCCTGATCCTGGCTTTTCTAAAATTTTGTTGGGTATATATTCGTGAATTTGTGGTGTGAGCATTCAAAGGCTAACGAGGCCTCTGTTCGTCTTCCCTAAAGGAAAATTTCAAATTTTGGAAGCAGTGTGTTATTCTTGCTGTTGAAAATAATAATTCATTGGCACTAAAGGCCAACAGGGCCTCTGTTCGTCATCCCTACAGGACAATTTCAATTTTTTGGAAGGAGTGACGCTGTTCTGTGTTGAAATAATAATACATTGTTATCAAAGGCCAACGGGGCCTCTGTTCGTTTTTTCCTTTTGTACTGGACAATATCAAGCAACAGTGGAAGCTGTTTGTGGGTAAGCGTTTCGTTATATATTTATACATTTATATATACATTTTCATATTGCTTATAAATTTATGCTTTTAAGATCCCGTAAGATTGTTAAAATGTCAGGTCCAATTTTAGATATTGATGTTCCTGTTTGGGATGGAGATAGTGAGCTATTCTTTATGCGCGTAGACTCCGCTTTCTCCCCGTTTCCTGATTATGACAGTCATCAAAAACTGTCAAAGGTTTTTGCTAAACTACCTTCTGAATTGCAGCGACGGATTTATCCTAAGCTTGAGGCCATTAGGAAGCTACCTAATCCCATTTTTGGCCTACAAAACGAGGTAGAATCCTTGCTTGGACCCACTGAAACTGAGCAGATAATAAACAAATATGCGCAGTTAGATATGCCAAATCTTGGCCCCATAGAAATACTGAGGGAATTACGGAAACGTTGGTATAAAACCAACATTTCTGACCATGAGGCTAAGGTTGTTTTTATTAACAATCTTCCCCAAACATTAAAACTCTTTGCCAGACAGCTCCCCAACACTCTCTCTATAGATGACTTATCTGAGAGATGTGAGTTAGAATATAGGGTTTTGGAACCCAAAGTGAATCCATCATCCTTTTCTTCACCTCCGCAAGATGATAGAATCTCCTCCTTAGAGAGAACAGTGGCGAACATGGCCAAACTTCTAGAAGGACTGGCCATTACCAAATCGGAGATAAATCATGTGAATGCTCGACCAAAATTCGTTTCCAAGTCAAATTATAATGGTAGGCGGCGATCGAGATCTCCGCAATCATTTAATAAATATGCCCCAAAGAACTGGTGTTATAACCACCAGAAGTTTTTTATGCTTGCCAAGTTTGTCTTTGTCGTTCCGAAGAATTTCCGAATGAGTGCCAATTTCCACAGCTGACGGAAAGGACAACAGACCGCAGGTACAAGGGTGCATCAGCATCGGGAAACGTCTGGCGCAGGAAGTAGAAGACCGTACTTTCTGCACATCAACAGCATCAACGGCGCGACAGGGAAGAAGCCAACTACAATCCGACATCCCTGTCGACTCTTTTCGTCCACGACGAATTTTTCACATAGAGAACCGAACAGACAATGCCGGTTGCAATCACCAGCCTACTTGTTTGCATGACCCGGCCAAACAGCCAAACGAACTTCTGCACCTTCTTGATTTCAAAACTGGCGAAGAGTACATCGTAGACACAGGTGCGGCAGTCTCAGTTCTCAAAGGTGATTCAATGGCCGAGATGTCGCTAGGCGTTCTTCTCGCAACAGCTACAGGCGAGCCCATACCAACTTATGGCTGCCAATACCGCACACTCAACATAGGTCTACGACGTGAATTTTCCCACAACTTCATCATTGCCAAGGTCTCACATAATATAATAGGCCTTGATTTCCTTCTAAAATTTCGGCTCATTGTTGATCTTGCCAATCAAAAGATCATCGACCCTTCCACCGGACTTGAACAAAGCTTTTGGACACTTGCCTCCGAGCGTTTGGAGTTACAGGTCATTCAGCCAACCCCAGTGCATCATTCAGCAGAGATATCAGCAGCTCTTCGAAAATACAAATCGCTTTTCGATCTTAACAAATCCGATCTGCGAGTCTCCAACACGATGCATCATATCGTCACAGAAGGACAACCTATTGCACTAAAGAAGCGACCACTGGCTCCTGCTAAGCTGAAAGCTGCCCAAGAAGAATTCTCAAGGCTTTTGGAAGAGGGAATCATCAGACCATCGAAAAGTTCATGGGCGTCACCACTGCACTTAGTCTCAAAATCAAACGGATCGTACAGAGCCTGTGGAGACTACCGTAAGCTAAATTCAGTGACAAAATCTGATGCATATCCTATTCCAAATATCAACACGTTACTTGAAAAACTCAACGGCAGCAATTTCTTCTCAGTGATTGACCTCAGACAAGCGTACCATCACATACCGGTAGCACCAGAGGATATCGAGAAAACTGCAGTCATCACTCCATTTGGCCTTTTTGAATATCTTTACATGCCTTTTGGACTTAAGTGTGCTACTCAGACATTTCAAAGATTCATAGACAACATACTTCGCGACGACTCTGCTTATTGTATGTCATATCTCGATGACATTATGGTATTCAGTCCAGATCTAGAATCTCATGCGAAACATCTACGAAATGTCCTCTCACGCTTATCCAACCACGGACTCAAGATCAACTGTGACAAGACGCAGATTGCAACTTCATCCGTCGACTTCTTAGGGCATCGTATCACGGCCCAAGGTATTCAACCGTTGCCGTCAAAGACGAATTCAATCAAGAATATCAAGTCACCAAAGACTTTGAGCGATTTGCAGAAAATCCTGGGAGTACTAAACTATTATCGCAAGTTTCTTCCAGGCCTTTCAAAACAACTTTATCCTTTGTGCAGGCACCTGCGGAACCGAAAAGGACTTAGCAAGAATTCCATCATTGCTTGGTCATCCGAAGACGAGGAATTACTTCGACTTGCCATCAACTCGTTAGCAAATGCCACAATGCTAACGCATCCAGATTTCGAAAAGCCATTTCTACTCACGACAGATGCTTCTGAATTCGCTATTGGAGCCACTTTGGAACAAGAGATCGACGGAGTTCGGAAGCCTATCAGTTTCTACTCGCGTACTCTCCAACCAGTAGAAACGAGGTACGACACTTTCGGCCGTGAACTTCTCGCCATCCACGACGCAGTGCGCCATTTTATCAGCATCATTGGCAGTAGCAGATTTGTTGTTTTCACAGATCACGCACCACTAGTTAGCGCACTTCGAAACGCAACTTCATCTATCGCCAAGTACCCTGCCAGAGTGGAAAGACAGCTTTCTCGTCTAAGCGAATGGCAATTTGACGTCTTTCACGTGAAGGGCAAACAGAACTTCATTGCAGATGCCCTGTCTAGGCCAGACGTCTCTCTACAACCACCTTCGCCGTCACCATTCACTGTCAACTCCGTGGCACTCAGTGAACCTGCACTAACGCCAACTCTCCTGCGAACTGAACAACGCGGTGACATTCACATTCAAAGATCAATAGCCCGTCACCCAACCAAGTTCATATGCCGTCTGTGGGAAGGCTTACCAATTGTTTACTTCACGGGTACGCAGCCCAACAAGCCAGTTCTGCCGACCAGCCTTCAGAGGAAGGTTTTCGATTCAATTCACTCAATTTCTCACCCAGGAAGCCAAGCGACTGTCCGACTTCTTACAGATCGTTTCTGGGGTCATAGACTTAGGCAGAATGTTAAACGATGGGTCTCAGAGTGTGCAATTTGTCAGAAAAACAAGATCACACGACACACTCGTTCTAGGTTGCAACATTTTCGGTCTACTTCTCGCCTAGCCATCGTCCACATCGACATAGTTCATCTGACAAAGGTTCAAGGTTTCAGCTACCTTCTAACTATGATCGATAGATTTACACGGTGGCCTGCGGCATTACCTCTTGGCACCATTTCTGCAGACGAAGTAACTAACGGTTTTATCTCTGCATGGATATCCAATTACGGTGTTCCCAATGAGGTCATCACGGACAGAGGCACTTGTTTCTCATCTGATCGTTTCAAAACCACCTTGCGGTACATGGGATGCATCTTACGCCAGACGACTGCCTACCATCCCCAAGCTAATGGCATGGTAGAGAGAATGCATAGGGAACTCAAAGCAGCTTTAGCATCCTCGTCCATTAATGGCAACTGGGTCGATGCACTACCTTTAGTTCTGCTGGCCATGCGTTCTCGTACTCGAGAATCCATTAAAACGTCTGCGTCACAACTCTTGTATGGCATGGATCTACGCCTGCCTAGTCAGCTCCCACGTCTACTACCGGCACAAGATGACCCACAAAACGAAGCTACCCGCCTTCGACTTCATTTCGGTAACATGTCCGAACAGCAGCCGAGACACACGCCTCGTCCAGTCTTCGTTCACCCACAGCTCCACAGCTGCAAGAGAGTACTCGTTCGCAACAATACTGCTGTTGCACCACTACAACCCAAGTATCGCGGTCCTTACCCGATTTTACTAAAACAGCCAAAATACTTCATCATTATGCAAGGCGCTACACCGACATCAGTAAGCATAGACAGGTTAAAACCGTTTATCGAACCACCTGATCCTGAGAGCGTTCAACCTTCTACACACGTCTCAGGCTCCGTCTGCCCACAATCTCAACCTGCTTTGTATAACGCGTAATTAATTTTTTTTAAACATTAACATTTAACTATAAAATTTTTTTTTAAACTTTACGTTAATTTTTAGTATTTGTCTCACGTGGCATAACCACCTGTTCTTAGCTAACAATTGTGTAGCATTTTTGAACAGTTCTTTGGTATTATGCCACCTCTGAGGCAATGTTCGTATACATTTTTTTATGCAATTACCTTTGATTTTAATGTATATATATTTCACATTATAATGTACTTCTCACACATGACATTACACTGCCCATTTTGGTATGACCAGCTACTTAGTTGCTAACGTTTTCGTGTAGCAACACTAAGTAGTGATCAGCTTCATATCATGGTACAGGCCACTTTCAATGCATATCTCAACTTTATCCATTTCACAAAGACCACTACAAATGCCATGACCACAACGTCGAGCACTTTAGCTCCTTTGGTCGTATACAAACACTGACAACGATCCAACCTGCTTAGGTTTTTTATCTTAAACCTGGCAAATTCAGAGGCGATTTACCTCGAAATCTTCACGCTGCGGCTCCAAAAACTTACACTGCTCTATTTTGCCTCACGTGCTATGACCGTCCACTAGAGCTAACAATTTGTGTAGCAATTCCTAGTGGTTACCTGGCATCATATCATTGTTGAAGCAACCAACAAGCATATTTAAGCCCAGCACTTATGGTTCATCATATTTTTCCTTAACTTGGTTCGAACTCTGTCATGCATTTCTTATCTAGCCTCGCAGAGAGGAATATTTTTTCTTTTTTTTCAGAGAGGAAAGTGTTGTAACGACACAAATCAATCGGTGACATATTGCGTAAATAAAATTCAAATCTATTTACGTTGCACCAATGAGAAAAAAGCAAATTGCCGTTTAACCACGTTAAACGACGTTTAACCAATAGTATGCAAGCACACATTGCATGCTATTTAAGCACGGTAATTTACCATGCAAGTCAGTTGTGGCATTTGCATTCTACCTGCTTCGCGTATTTGCTCGATCGGCTGTCAGCGCATATTGCACTTTACCGGTTGTCAATCCCTACTCGTCTTGATGCGAGATACCAGAGAGACGAGCCAATTGAGTGCAGGACCTGCATGACACCATACACAACGCGATCACAGCTCAACCACGGGAGCCAAAACTCAACCAGAGTCCACCCAAGGCTCTAGGACATCTTCACTTCGGAAGACTTCAAGCGAACGTATTACCTGGCCCTCTTAAGGGCCCCCATATCAGCAACTAATCTCTATTCAGAGCACCTTAACCGAGTTTGTAACGTCGTACGGCATTTACTTGAAGCCGGGGCGTTTACAATTGTGTAACGACACAAATCAATCGCCGACATATTGCGTAAATTAAATTCAAATTTATTTACGTTGCACCAATGAGAAAAAAGCAAATTGCCGTTTAACCACGTCTAACCACGTTTAACCAATAGTATGCAAGTACACATTGCATGCTATTTAAGCACGGTAATTTACCATGCAAGTCAGTTGTGGCATTTGCCTTCTACCTGCTTCACGCGTGTGCGTTCTGTCGGCTGTCAATACGTGTGCGCTCTGTCCGGTTGTCAATCCCTACTCATCTTGTTGCGGGATACCGGAGAGACGAGCCAATTGAGTGCAGGACCTGCAGGACACCATCCACAACGCGATCACAGCTCAACCACGGGAGCCAACAAATCAACCAGAGTCCACCCAAGGCTCTAGGACATCTTCAACTCTGAAGACTTCAAGCGAACGCATTACCCGGCCCTCTTAAGGGCCCCCATATCAGTAACTAATCTCTATTCAGAGCACCTTAACCGAGTTTGTAACGTCGTACGGCATTTACTTGAAGCCGGGGCGTTTACAAAATTGGCGACCGCGCCAGGATATTGATTATTTTCTGATTTTTTTGGGTATAAATAAAATTGACTTTCTGTTCTTCATTGTGAATTTTTGGGATAAATCGACTAACATTTGCGTTTTCTTTACACCCTGATCCTGGCTTTTCTAAAATTTTGTTGGGTATATATTCGTGAATTTGTGGTGTGAGCATTCAAAGGCTAACGAGGCCTCTGTTCGTCTTCCCTAAAGGAAAATTTCAAATTTTGGAAGCAGTGTGTTATTCTTGCTGTTGAAAATAATAATTCATTGGCACTAAAGGCCAACAGGGCCTCTGTTCGTCTTCCCTACAGGACAATTTCAATTTTTGGAAGGAGTGACGCTGTTCTGTGTTGAAATAATAATACATTGTCATCAAAGGCCATCGGGGCCTCTGTTCGTTTTTTCCTTTTGTACTGGACAATATCAAGCAACAGTGGAAGCTGTTTGTGGGTAAGCGTTTCGTTATATATTTATACATTTATATATACATTTTCATATTGCTTATAAATTTATGCTTTTAAGATCCCGTAAGATTGTTAAAATGTCAGGTCCAATTTTAGATATTGATGTTCCTGTTTGGGATGGAGATAGTGAGCTATTCTTTATGCGCGTAGACTCCGCTTTCTCCCCGTTTCCTGATTATGACAGTCATCAAAAACTGTCAAAGGTTTTTGCTAAACTACCTTCTGAATTGCAGCGACGGATTTATCCTAAGCTTGAGGCCATTAGGAAGCTACCTAATCCCATTTTTGGCCTACAAAACGAGGTAGAATCCTTGCTTGGACCCACTGAAACTGAGCAGATAATAAACAAATATGCGCAGTTAGATATGCCAAATCTTGGCCCCATAGAAATACTGAGGGAATTACGGAAACGTTGGTATAAAACCAACATTTCTGACCATGAGGCTAAGGTTGTTTTTATTAACAATCTTCCCCAAACATTAAAACTCTTTGCCAGACAGCTCCCCAACACTCTCTCTATAGATGACTTATCTGAGAGATGTGAGTTAGAATATAGGGTTTTGGAACCCAAAGTGAATCCATTATCCTTTTCTTCACCTCCGCAAGATGATAGAATCTCCTCCTTAGAGAGAACAGTGGCGAACATGGCCAAAGTTCTAGAAGGATTGGCCATTACCAAATCGGAGATAAATCATGTGAATGCTCGACCAAAATTCGTTTCCAAGTCAAATTATAATGGTAGGCGGCGATCGAGATCTCCGCAATCATTTAATAAATATGCTCCAAAGAACTGGTGTTATAACCACCAGAAGTTTTTTATGCTTGCCAAGTTTGTCTTTGTCGTTCCGAAGAATTTCCGAATGAGTGTCAATTTCCACAGCTGACGGAAAGGACAACAGACCGCAGGTACAAGGGTGCATCAGCATCGGGAAACGTCTGGCGCAGGAAGTAGAAGACCGTACTTTCTGCACATCAACAGCATCAACGGCGCGACAGGGAAGAAGCCAACTACAATCCGACATCCCTGTCGACTCTTTTCGTCCACGACGAATTTTTCACATAGAGAACCGAACAGACAATGCCGGTTGCAATCACCAGCCTACTTGTTTGCATGACCCGGCCAAACAGCCAAACGAACTTCTGCACCTTCTTGATTTCAAAACTGGCGAAGAGTACATCGTAGACACAGGTGCGGCAGTCTCAGTTCTCAAAGGTGATTCAATGGCCGAGATGTCGCTAGGCGTTCTTCTCGCAACAGCTACAGGCGAGCCCATACCAACTTATGGCTGCCAATACCGCACACTCAACATAGGTCTACGACGTGAATTTTCCCACAACTTCATCATTGCCAAGGTCTCACATAATATAATAGGCCTTGATTTCCTTCTAAAATTTCGGCTCATTGTTGATCTTGCCAATCAAAAGATCATCGACCCTTCCACCGGACTTGAACAAAGCTTTTGGACACTTGCCTCCGAGCGTTTGGAGTTACAGGTCATTCAGCCAACCCCAGTGCATCATTCAGCAGAGATATCAGCAGCTCTTCGAAAATACAAATCGCTTTTTGATCTTAACAAATCCGATCTGCGAGTCTCCAACACGATGCATCATATCGTCACAGAAGGACAACCTATTGCACTCAAGAAGCGACCACTGGCTCCTGCTAAGCTGAAAGCTGCCCAAGAAGAATTCTCAAGGCTTTTGGAAGAGGGAATCATCAGACCATCGAAAAGTTCATGGGCGTCACCACTGCACTTAGTCTCAAAATCAAACGGATCGTACAGAGCCTGTGGAGACTACCGTAAGCTAAATTCAGTGACAAAATCTGATGCATATCCTATTCCAAATATCAACACGTTACTTGAAAAACTCAACGGCAGCAATTTCTTCTCAGTGATTGACCTCAGACAAGCGTACCATCACATCCCGGTAGCACCAGAGGATATCGAGAAAACTGCAGTCATCACTCCATTTGGCCTTTTCGAATACCTTTACATGCCTTTTGGACTTAAGTGTGCTACTCAGACATTTCAAAGATTCATAGACAACATACTTCGCGACGACTCTGCTTATTGTATGTCATATCTCGATGACATTATGGTATTCAGTCCAGATCTAGAATCTCATGCGAAACATCTACGAAATGTCCTCTCGCGCTTATCCAACCACGGACTCAAGATCAACTGTGACAAGACGCAGATTGCAACTTCATCCGTCGACTTCTTAGGGCATCGTATCACGGCCCAAGGTATTCAACCGTTGCCGTCAAAGACGAATTCAATCAAGAATATCAAGTCACCAAAGACTTTGAGCGATTTGCAGAAAATCCTGGGAGTACTAAACTATTATCGCAAGTTTCTTCCAGGCCTTTCAAAACAACTTTATCCTTTGTGCAGGCACCTGCGGAACCGAAAAGGACTGAGCAAGAATTCCATCATTGCTTGGTCATCCGAAGACGAGGAATTACTTCGACTTGCCATCAACTCGTTAGCAAATGCCACAATGCTAACGCATCCAGATTTCGAAAAGCCATTTCTACTCACGACAGATGCTTCTGAATTCGCTATTGGAGCCACTTTGGAACAAGAGATCGACGGAGTTCGGAAGCCTATCAGTTTCTACTCGCGTACTCTCCAACCAGTAGAAACGAGGTACGACACTTTCGGCCGAGAACTTCTCGCCATCCACGACGCAGTGCGCCATTTTATCAGCATCATTGGCAGTAGCAGATTTGTTGTTTTCACAGATCACGCACCACTAGTTAGCGCACTTCGAAACGCAACTTCATCTATCGCCAAGTACCCTGCCAGAGTGGAAAGACAGCTTTCTCGTCTAAGCGAATGGCAATTTGACGTCTTTCACGTGAAGGGCAAACAGAACTTCATTGCAGATGCCCTGTCTAGGCCAGACGTCTCTCTACAACCACCTTCGCCGTCACCATTCACTGTCAACTCCGTGGCACTCAGTGAACCTGCACTAACGCCAACTCTCCTGCGAACTGAACAACGCGGTGACATTCACATTCAAAGATCAATAGCCCGTCACCCAACCAAGTTCATATGCCGTCTGTGGGAAGGCTTACCAATTGTTTACTTCACGGGTACGCAGCCCAACAAGCCAGTTCTGCCGACCAGCCTTCAGAGGAAGGTTTTCGATTCAATTCACTCAATTTCTCACCCAGGAAGCCAAGCGACTGTCCGACTTCTTACAGATCGTTTCTGGGGTCATAGACTTAGGCAGAATGTTAAACGATGGGTCTCAGAGTGTGCAATTTGTCAGAAAAACAAGATCACACGACACACTCGTTCTAGGTTGCAACATTTTCGGTCTACTTCTCGCCTAGCCATCGTCCACATCGACATAGTTCATCTGACAAAGGTTCAAGGTTTCAGCTACCTTCTAACTATGATCGATAGATTTACACGGTGGCCTGCGGCATTACCTCTTGGCACCATTTCTGCAGACGAAGTAACTAACGGTTTTATCTCTGCATGGATATCCAATTACGGTGTTCCCAATGAGGTCATCACGGACAGAGGCACTTGTTTCTCATCTGATCGTTTCAAAACCACCTTGCGGTACATGGGATGCATCTTACGCCAGACGACTGCCTACCATCCCCAAGCTAATGGCATGGTAGAGAGAATGCATAGGGAACTCAAAGCAGCTTTAGCATCCTCGTCCATTAATGGCAACTGGGTCGATGCACTACCTTTAGTTCTGCTGGCCATGCGTTCTCGTACTCGAGAATCCATTAAAACGTCTGCGTCACAACTCTTGTATGGCATGGATCTACGCCTGCCTAGTCAGCTCCCACGTCTACTACCGGCACAAGATGACCCACAAAACGAAGCTACCCGCCTTCGACTTCATTTCGGTAACATGTCCGAACAGCAGCCGAGACACACGCCTCGTCCAGTCTTCGTTCACCCACAGCTCCACAGCTGCAAGAGAGTACTCGTTCGCAACAATACTGCTGTTGCACCACTACAACCCAAGTATCGCGGTCCTTACCCGATTTTACTAAAACAGCCAAAATACTTCATCATTATGCAAGGCGCTACACCGACATCAGTAAGCATAGACAGGTTAAAACCGTTTATCGAACCACCTGATCCTGAGAGCGTTCAACCTTCTACACACGTCTCAGGCTCCGTCTGCCCACAATCTCAACCTGCTTTGTATAACGCGTAATTAATTTTTTTTAAACATTAACATTTAACTATAAAATTTTTTTTAAACTTTACGTTAATTTTTAGTATTTGTCTCACGTGGCATAACCACCTGTTCTTAGCTAACAATTGTGTAGCATTTTTGAACAGTTCTTTGGTATTATGCCATCTCTGAGGCAATGTTCGTGTACATTTTTTTATGCAATTACCTTTGATTTTAATGTATATATATTTTACATTATAATGTATTTCTCACACATGACATTACACTGCCTATTTTGGTATGACCAGCTACTTAGAGCTAACGCTTTCGTGTAGCAACACTAAGTAGTGATCAGCTTCATATCATGGTACAGGCCACTTTCAATGCATATCTCAACTTTATCCATTTCACAAAGACCACTCTACAAATGCCATGACCACAACGTCGAGCACTCTAGCTCCTTTGGTCGTATACAAACACATTGACAACGATCCAACCTGCTTAGGTTTTTAACTTAAACCTGGCAAATTCAGAGGCGATTTACCTCGAAATCTTCACGCTGCGGCTCCAAAAACTTACACTGCTCTATTTTGCCTCACGTGCTATGACCGTCCACTAGAGCTAACAATTTGTGTAGCAATTCCTAGTGGTTACCTGGCATCATATCATTGTTGAAGCAACCAACAAGCATATTTAAGCCCAGCACTTATGGTTCATCATATTTTTGCTTAACTTGGTTCGAACTCTGTCATGCATTTCTTATCTAGCCTCGCAGAGAGGAATATTTTTTCTTTTTTTCAGAGAGGAAAGTGTTGTAACGACACAAATCAATCGCCGACATATTGCGTAAATTAAATTCAAATTTATTTACGTTGCACCAATGAGAAAAAAGCAAATTGCCGTTTAACCACGTTAAACGACGTTTAACCAATAGTATGCAAGTACACATTGCATGCTATTTAAGCACGGTAATTTACCATGCAAGTCAGTTGTGGCATTTGCATTCTACCTGCTTCACGCGTGTGCGCTCTGTCGGCTGTCAGCGCATATTGCACTTTACCGGTTGTCAATCCCTACTCATCTTGTTGCGGGATACCGGAGAGACGAGCCAATTGAGTGCAGGACCTGCAGGACACCATCCACAACGCGATCACAGCTCAACCACGGGAGCAACAACTCAACCAGAGTCCACCCAAGGCTCTAGGACATCTTCAACTCTGAAGACTTCAAGCGAACGCATTACCTGGCCCTCTTAAGGGCCCCCATATCAGTAACTAATCTCTATTCAGAGCACCTTAACCGAGTTTGTAACGTCGTACGGCATTTACTTGAAGCCGGGGCGTTTACATAACTGTCACGCATATGCTAGGTTACACCTTCCGGTCCTGCTAGAAGGTCTTGAGCTAAACTAATCCTGTATCCTGACTCTGTTATTGTCTGTGTTTTTGCGAAGGAAACGGACTAGATAAAGAATAGATATCGAACTGTATTCTTGCTATGTCCATTGCCGGCGAAGCATACACGAGTATTGTAAACGCCCCGGCTTCAAGTAAATGCCGTACGACGTTACAAACTCGGTTAAGGTGCTCTGAATAGAGATTAGTTACTGATATGGGGGCCCTTAAGAGGGCCTTGGCGGCGTTCGCGTAAGTTATATATATGTAAGTTGATGTTCTGTTCCTTGGGTGGACTCTGGTTGTGGTTCCTGCTGTTGTTATCATGTGTGTTGAAGTTCTGCATTAATTGGCTCGTCTTGCTGGCTGAAGTGCAACACGGTGAGTCACGAATGTTGCCAATTGTTGGTGAAACAAATCAATATCCAGCGTAGGTATTGACAGCCGACAGCACGCACATGTGTAACACGAGGCAGAACGCAGATACGACCAACTGACTTGCATGGTAAATTACCGTGCTTAAATAGCATGCAATATGTGTACTTGCATACTATTGGTTAAACGTGGTTAAACGTGGTTAAACGGCAATTTTGCTTTTTTCTCATTGGTGCAACGTAAATAAATTTGAATTTAATTTACGCAATATGTCGGCGATTGATTTGTGTCGTTACAACACTTTCCTCTCTGAAAAAAAAGAAAAAAATATTCCTCTCTGCGAGGCTAGATAAGAAATGCATGACAGAGTTCGAACCAAGTTAAGCAAAAATATGATGAACCATAAGTGCTGGGCTTAAATATGCTTGTTGGTTGCTTCAACAATGATATGATGCCAGGTAACCACTAGGAATTGCTACACAAATTGTTAGCTCTAGTGGACGGTCATAGCACGTGAGGCAAAATAGAGCAGTGTAAGTTTTTGGAGCCGCAGCGTGAAGATTTCGAGGTAAATCGCCTCTGAATTTGCCAGGTTTAAGTTAAAAACCTAAGCAGGTTGGATCGTTGTCAATGTGTTTGTATACGACCAAAGGAGCTAGAGTGCTCGACGTTGTGGTCATGACATTTGTAGAGTGGTCTTTGTGAAATAGATAAAGTTGAGATATGCATTGAAAGTGGCCTGTACCATGATATGAAGCTGATCACTACTTAGTGTTGCTACACGAAAGCGTTAGCTCTAAGTAGCTGGTCATACCAAAATAGGCAGTGTAATGTCATGTGTGAGAAATACATTATAATGTAAAAATATATACATTAAAATCAAAGGTAACTGCATAAAAATATGTACACGAACATTGCCTCAGAGATGGCATAATACCAAAGAACTGTTCAAAAATGCTACACAATTGTTAGCTAAGAACAGCTGGTTATGCCACGTGAGACAAATACGAAAAATAACGTAAGGTTAAAAAATTTTATAGTTAATGTTAATGTTTTAAAAAAAATTAATTACGCGTTATACAAAGCAGGTTATTGAGATTGTGGGCAGACGGAGCCTGAGACGTGTGTAGAAGGTTGAACGCTCTCAGGATCAGGTGGTTCGATAAACGGTTTCAACCTGTCTATGCTTACTGATGTCGGTGTAGCGCCTTGCATAATGATGAAGTATTTTGGCTGTCTTAGTAAAATCGGGTAAGGACCGCGATACTTGGGTTGTAGTGGTGCAACAGCATTATTGTTGCGAACGAGTACTCTCTTGCAGCTGTGGAGCTGTGGGTGAACGAAGACTGGACGAGGCGTGTGTCTCGGCTGCTGTTCGGACATGTTACCGAAATGAAGTCGAAGGCGGGTAGCTTCGTCTTGTGGGTCATCTTGTGCCGGTAGTAGACGTGGGAGCTGACTAGGCAGGCGTAGATCCATGCCATACAAGAGTTGTGACGCAGACGTTTTAATGGATTCACGAGTACGGGAACGCATGGCCAGCAGAACTAAAGGTAGTGCATCGACCCAGTTGCCATTAATGGACGAGGATGCTAAAGCTGCTTTGAGTTCCCTATGCATTCTCTCTACCATGCCATTAGCTTGGGGATGGTAGGCAGTCGTCTGGCGTAAGATGCATCCCATGTACCGCAAGGTGGTTTTGAAACGATCAGATGAGAAGCAAGTGCCTCTGTCCGTGATGACCTCATTGGGAACACCATAATTGGATATCCATGCAGAGATAAAACCGTTAGTTACTTCGTCTGCAGAAATGGTGCCAAGAGGTAATGCCGCAGGCCACCGTGTAAATCTATCGATCATAGTTAGAAGGTAGCTGAAACCTTGAACCTTTGTCAGATGAACTATGTCGATGTGGACGATGGCTAGGCGAGAAGTAGACCGAAAATGTTGCAACTTAGAACGAGTGTGTCGTGTGATCTTGTTTTTCTGACAAATTGCACACTCTGAGACCCATCGTTTAACATTCTGCCTAAGTCTGTGACCCCAGAAACGATCTGTAAGAAGTCGGACAGTCGCTTGGCTTCCTGGGTGAGAAATTGAGTGAATTGAATCGAAAACTTTTCTCTGAAGGCTGGTCGGCAGAACTGGCTTGTTGGGCTGCGTACCCGTGAAGTAAACAATTGGTAAGCCTTCCCACAGACGGCATATGAACTTGGTTGGGTGACGGGCTATTGATCTTTGAATGTGAATGTCACCGCGTTGTTCAGTTCGCAGGAGAGTTGGCGTTAGTGCAGGTTCACTGAGTGCCACGGAGTTGACAGTGAATGGTGACGGCGAAGGTGGTTGTAGAGAGACGTCTGGCCTGGACAGGGCATCTGCAATGAAGTTCTGTTTGCCCTTGACGTGAAAGACGTCAAATTGCCATTCGCTTAGACGAGAAAGCTGTCTTTCCACTCTGGCAGGGTACTTGGCGATAGATGAAGTTGCGTTTCGAAGTGCGCTAACTAGTGGTGCATGATCTGTGAAAACAACAAATCTGCTACTGCCAATGATGCTGATAAAATGGCGCACTGCGTCGTGGATGGCGAGAAGTTCTCGGCCGAAAGTGTCGTACCTCGTTTCTACTGGTTGGAGAGTACGCGAGTAGAAACTGATAGGCTTCCGAACTCCGTCGATCTCTTGTTCCAAAGTGGCTCCAATAGCGAATTCAGAAGCATCTGTCGTGAGTAGAAATGGCTTTTCGAAATCTGGATGCGTTAGCATTGTGGCATTTGCTAACGAGTTGATGGCAAGTCGAAGTAATTCCTCGTCTTCGGATGACCAAGCAATGATGGAATTCTTGCTAAGTCCTTTTCGGTTCCGCAGGTGCCTGCACAAAGGATAAAGTTGTTTTGAAAGGCCTGGAAGGAACTTGCGATAATAGTTTAGTACTCCCAGGATTTTCTGCAAATCGCTCAAAGTCCTTGGTGACTTGATATTCTTGATTGAATTCGTCTTTGACGGCAACGGTTGAATACCTTGGGCCGTGATACGATGCCCTAAGAAGTCGACGGATGAAGTTGCAATCTGCGTCTTGTCACAGTTGATCTTGAGTCCGTGGTTGGATAAGCGTGAGAGGACATTTCGTAGATGTTTCGCATGAGATTCTAGATCTGGACTGAATACCATAATGTCATCTAGATATGACATACAATAAGCAGAGTCGTCGCGAAGTATGTTGTCTATGAATCTTTGAAATGTCTGAGTAGCACACTTAAGTCCAAAAGGCATGTAAAGATATTCAAAAAGGCCAAATGGAGTGATGACTGCAGTTTTCTCGATATCCTCTGGTGCTACCGGTATGTGATGGTACGCTTGTCTGAGGTCAATCACTGAGAAGAAATTGCTGCCGTTGAGTTTTTCAAGTAAAGTGTTGATATTTGGAATAGGATATGCATCAGATTTTGTCACTGAATTTAGCTTACGGTAGTCTCCACAGGCTCTGTACGATCCGTTTGATTTTGAGACTAAGTGCAGTGGTGACGCCCATGAACTTTTCGATGGTCTGATGATTCCCTCTTCCAAAAGCCTTGAGAATTCTTCTTGGGCAGCTTTCAGCTTAGCAGGAGCCAGTGGTCGCTTCTTGAGTGCAATAGGTTGTCCTTCTGTGACGATATGATGCATCGTGTTGGAGACTCGTAGCTCTGACTTGTTAAGATCGAAAAGCGATTTGTATTTTCGAAGAGCTGCTGATATCTCTGCTGAATGATGCACTGGGGTTGGCTGAATGACCTGTAACTCCAAACGCTCGGAGGCAAGTGTCCAAAAGCTTTGTTCAAGTCCGGTGGAGGGGTCGATGATCTTTTGATTGGCAAGATCAACAATGAGCCGAAATTTTAGAAGGAAATCAAGGCCTATTATATTATGTGAGACCTTGGCAATGATGAAGTTGTGGGAAAATTCACGTCGTAGACCTATGTTGAGTGTGCGGTATTGGCAGCCATAAGTTGGTATGGGCTCGCCTGTAGCTGTTGCGAGAAGAACGCCTAGCGACATCTCGGCCATTGAATCACCTTTGAGAACTGAGACTGCCGCACCTGTGTCTACGATGTACTCTTCGCCAGTTTTGAAATCAAGAAGGTGCAGAAGTTCGTTTGGCTGTTTGGCCGGGTCATGCAAACAAGTAGGCTGGTGATTGCGACCGGCATTGTCTGTTTGGTTCTCTATGTGAAAAATTCGGCGTGGACGAAAAGAGTCGACAGGGATGTCGGATTGTAGTTGGCTTCTTCCCTGTAGCGCCGTTGATGCCGTTGATGTGCAGAAAGTACGGTCTTCTACTTCCTGCGCCAGACGTTTCCCGATACTGATGCACCCTTGTGCCTGCGGTCTGTTGTCCTCTCCGTCAGCTGTGGAAATTGACACTCATTCGGAAATTCTTCGGAACGACAAAGACAAACTTGGCAAGCATAAAAAACTTCTGGTGGTTATAACACCAGTTCTTTGGAGCATATTTATTAAAGGATTGCGGAGATCTCGATCGCCGCCTACCATTATAATTTGACTTGGAAACGAATTTTGGTCGAGCATTCACTTGATTTATCTCGGATTTGGTAATGGCCAATCCTTCTAGAACTTTGGCCATGTTCGCCACTGTTCTCTCTAAAGAGGAGATTCTATCATCTTGCGGGGGTGAAGAAAAGGATGATGGATTCACTTTGGGTTCCAAAACCCTATATTCTAACTCACATCTCTCAGATAAGTCATCTATAGAGAGAGTGTTGGGGAGCTGTCTGGCAAAGAGTTTTAATGTTTGGGGAAGATTGTTAATAAAAACAACCTTAGCCTCATGGTCAGAAATGTTGGTTTTATACCAACGTTTCCGTAATTCCCTCAGTATTTCTATGGGGCCAAGATTTGGCATATCTAACTGCGCATATTTGTTTATTATCTGCTCAGTTTCCGTGGGTCCAAGCAAGGATTCTACCTCGTTTTGTAGGCCCAAAATGGGATTAGGTAGCTTCCTAATGGCCTCAAGCTTAGGATAAATCCGTCGCTGCAATTCAGAAGGTAGTTTAGCAAAAACCTTCGACAGTTTTTGATGACTGTCATAATCAGGAAACGGGGAGAAAGCGGAGTCTACGCGCATAAAAAATAGCTCACTATCTCCATCCCAAACAGGAACATCAATATCTAAAATTGGACCTGACATTTTAACAATCTTACGGGATCTTAAAAGCATAAATTTATAAGCAATATGAAAATGTATAAATAAACTTTAACGAAACGCTTACCCACAAACAGCTTCCACAGTTGAGTTTGACGAGTACGTACGGTGCCGTTTCGTACGTAGGAAAGTTAAATAGAGGCCCAGTTGGCCTTTGATGACAATGTATTATAATTATCCCCACAAATCCACGAATATATACCCAACAGATTTCCCAGAAAACCACGATCAGGGTAAAGAAAACACAAATGTCAATCTATTTATCCCAAATAGATGAAAAAGGAAGTCAATTTTATTTATACCAAAAAAATCAGAACAATAATCAATATCCTGGCGCGGTCGCCAATTTTGTAAACGCCCCGGCTTCAAGTAAATGCCGTACGACGTTACAAACTCGGTTAAGGTGCTCTGAATAGAGATTAGTTACTGATATGGGGGCCCTTAAGAGGGCCTTGGCGGCGTTCGCGTAAGTTATATATATGTAAGTTGATGTTCTGTTCCTTGGGTGGACTCTGGTTGTGGTTCCTGCTGTTGTTATCATGTGTGGACAACTTGGTTGAAGTTCTGCATTAATTGGCTCGTCTTGCTGGCTGAAGTGCAACACGGTGAGTCACGAATGTTGCCAATTGTTGGTGAAACAAATCAATATCCAGCGTAGGTATTGACAGCCGACAGCACGCACATGTGTAACACGAGGCAGAACGCAGATACGACCAACTGACTTGCATGGTAAATTACCGTGCTTAAATAGCATGCAATATGTGTACTTGCATACTATTGGTTAAACGTGGTTAAACGTGGTTAAACGGCAATTTTGCTTTTTTCTCATTGGTGATTTTGTACCCCTACTACATATCAATGGCTGCTATTATTACTACCCGAGCATTCAATCAGTCTGTTCCTTTTTCAGATGGATTCTTCAGAGGCCGAAGGTTCATGTATATATTACACACAATGTAGCACATAAATATTATTCACTGTTAATCCGAATTGAAGGAGTTGGTTGGCAATAATACAGATTTTAATGCAAAAGTATGTCTTAAATGCCGTTCACAATTAAACTAAATTGTCCGTCTTCTAGACGGCAAAAATAAAAGTGATTTATGTCTATAAAGTGAAATGTTTAGCACAAATGTCTGGAATGTAATGAGTAGTCAAATGATTAAAGATACATGATAATATGAGCCTAGTAAAATTATTTATGTTCATAAATTCACTGACACAATAGTCCACCGCGTGATCCTCTCGGATCGCGCGCGGTTCTGTCTATTTTATAAAAACACTATTAATTACAAATAAAATTGCAGTTCAAGAAATATCGATTAAAACTGCTTGAGACTAAAAGAGATTGTTCCTAAAATCACAGCTAAGAGAAATATTGTTTAAGGACAGAGTTAGAATATTTGACCTTAAAGAGCACAGCGTTTGTAAAAATTGACCTTCGTTGGGTTGTAACACGGAGCCGCGTGTTACATACACCCCCCCCGACAGTGAAAATTAGTACACAATGAAGGGGGCTAACCTTACAGGAAATGTTATTGCTCTTTCATGCCGTATAACGACTGATTTTGGTTCTGTCAACACTGATACTGGCTCCTCTATTTCTCGCGTTCTTGGACGGATGGTTAGGTCGAAGTGTTCGAGAAAGTCACGTCCAATGATGTTTCATGTCGTGTTGTCGATGATGAACGGATATTTGAAACATCATTTTGAGTTGGAGAACGAGATTGTGTGTACTCGTACCCCAAACGTCGCTATGTTGGAGCCATTCGCGCAGGTCAGACTGTTGGTGTCGACTGGGTGGGTTGGTTCGAGATAATTGTGGCGTAGTGAGCTTACATCTGATCCAGTGTCTATGACAATTCATTCGCCAGAGATTGCGTCACGGATGAGAAAGTATGTTGATAGTGGCAACCGGCGATGAGATTGATTGCTGGCATTTGGGCGTGTGAAGCATGACTTAATTGGAGCCGTCGCTGTAAAGACAATAGTTTGATTGCGCTCTACCGCGAAGGCAACGTGCTTCGAGCCATCAGACGTGGAGCGGCCAACAAT
>JAQBSW010011246.1:0-20819 GCA_029291075.1 Eudiplozoon nipponicum | reverse complement strand
TAAACGATTTGATATCAAAATCGAAACGAGTAACGAGTGGAGTTCCACAGGGATCAAGCTTGGGGCCAATTTTATTTAAAATTGTATTTGCAAATTTGGAAACTAAGATCCTTAACGGTCGAGTTTGCAAATTCGCTGATGATTTAAAAATAATCTTCCCAATTGATCCAAAGAATGTCGAATTCTCCAAAAATAATGTGACATTAGATTTGTATGATTTGAGTAAATATTTGATCACACTAGGGCTGAGAATAAACAATAAAAAGACGAAAGCTTTAAAAATAGGGAACAGAACAAACTTTCATTATGTTTATTTTCATGATGCTGTTATTAATGATGTGTTTGAGATTAAACTTATGCAAGAAATTAAGGATTTAGGCATAACTATTCAATGTACAGCTTCTGCTGAGAGACATATTGAAAGTATAGTAGGCAGTGCCAAGAAAAGATGGGCACTAATAAATCGAAATATCTTATCAAATGATATAAAACTTCAAATGTATATAATATGGATTAGACCGATACTAGAATATGCTGTCGCTACTTGGAATCCATTAAAAAAGGGTTTGTCTAATAAGATAGAAGCTGTACAAAGAAAGGTTGTGAAACATATTAGTCCTATTTCTTGCACTATATACGCCTCTAGATTACAGTTTGTGTCATTGCAATCTCTGTGGTTTCGGAGGATGTGTTATTGTATAAAAGTTTTCCATTTGAACCAGTGGACTGGTGCCTATATGACTCCGATAAGAAAGAGTCATGAAGTTGGAACTAGATCTGGACATTTGGCAATATCTCCTCCTTTGGTGGGGAATGTAGCGAGCAAGTTATTCACTTTCTCGAAAATCTACAAAATTTATAACCAATTGCCGAAGGGGCTTAGAGAAATGCCTCCATCTAAGATGTCTTTTAAAACTTTATCTACTGAACTTGAAAGAGTCTGCAATCCTGCTGATATTTTTTACTTTTTTGATTATGATAATACTTTCTCATGGTTGAATAAAAGACAAGGATAATTGTTATCGAAAACAGATTTTCTTGAGATTTTTATTTCCAAGTTTTGTATTATTATAATTGAAATGTTATGCACTATTTCGTCAAATTAGTTAACATTACATACAATCAATTGCTAGTCATGGTTCTCAATTTTTGCATAATGTTACACTCGAATTATACCTTAATTGTTCCTAATTTGATGATGTATATATTATTCTTTTCAGTCGAACTTTCTGATATTGATATATTGTATTGTACAACTAGTGAGATATACCTACCTACATGATATTAATTGCACAATTATTGTGATGTGATAATTTTTAAAATATATATTGTACAATTTCCAATTTTATTATTTGATGGAATATGTGTGGTTTGAATCCAAATAAAGATATTCTATTGTATTCTATTCTATATATATATATATATATATATATATATATATATATATATATATATATATATAGATCGCGATACATTTTACAAAGTGAAATTTACCCTAATCTATCTCTCTTCAAATGAATGAATATGATAAAAGATGATATACATAATATTCTCAATAGAACGGAGTTTATTTACCTTATTAACAAAATACTTGGACAATTATCAAATAGACCCTCGCACTAATTGAGCAATTCAGATGACCAGGTTAAGAATGGTTCTAAATTGATGCCATATGAGCTCCACCTAAAAGAAGAAAGCCTAACCGAGTTGCATCAATACAATAATGACCAGATCTCAAACATCACTTTGCAATACGGCATGAATGACCTCTACATGCAAACAGGCCACACACAGACACAAACGCATACACACTTACCAATCGGCCAAAACAAGAAACAGAAGAAAAAACGAGTCAGATATTTTGCCACCCACATAATCAAATGAAAACCCAGAATGTGTATAAATGAAAAATTGTAGAACGAAGTTTGGTATTCTCGAAATAAATGGCAATTATCCACTTTGTTATTAATGTTTTCCTTCCAAATTAGAAATTTGCTGTGTAAAATCCAATGGCAATTGGTATAATAAAGATGTAAACATATATATATATATATATATATCATAACTGAAAATCGCTACGTCTCTGTTTACAAATGTTCCAATTGATGAAACCATTGACATTATAGTCAAAGCGGTAGAACATGACGTATTACCATCGTAGATTTGACTTTAGTAAACTCCGAACCATATCACCTGGGAACCGAAATTGTAAAACCTGGAGTTTTGTGTGATTTAATACCGACCGATCTTGATAAACGTGTGCTTAACTTATCAAAAGTGTCAATCGATCAGCTAATAATGGAGGCACTATCGATATGACGAAATTACGGAATACGTCCTTCTAATCAATGCGATGTTGATTTTGAGGCAGCATTTGAATTGCTATTTGAACAAACAGTTGACTTGGAACCTACCAGTATCAATCATAAAAATTGGTTCAAGGCTACACTACATTATTAAAGAGTAACAAAAGTATATGTGCTCAATATATACGGTACGTGGATGATATATTTCTTGTACTTAAGAACAGGTCGCAATCAAGAACATTGCTTCAAAGATTCAACAAATCACATAAGAATATCGGCTTCACGTCAGAGCACGAGAAAGATGACTGTCTGCCTTTCCTAGATGTACTATTAGAGAAAGAAACTAATGGTAAATTAAACAGAACAATTTACCATAAACCAACATGGTCTGCACAGTATTTGCATTACAACAGTTTTGTGCCATTTCAATATAAATTATCAACAGTTCGTGGTTGCTTTTCAAGAATTGACAGTTTGGTTAGTGAAGATGCTAAAGAAAGTGAATATAATAAAGCAATTAACGATTTAATGTCTAATGACTATCCCAGACAAATAATTAAATCAATTATTTAAAGGGGAATTAAACAGAAACAGACGTATTATGGGCCCGAAAAGAAAACAGTCTACCTAAACATCCCATTTAAGGGGGATGAAGTTTCTCGAATGGCACAAAAGAAAGTTGAAGCAGCATTAACATGCACATTTAATGCAGCTAAACTACGAGTGTTATTAAGGGCAATACACTTGGCTTTTCCAGCAATCAAAGAGAAACAGCCGTTAATGTCGATATCAAATATTATTTACCACTATACATTGGCAAGTTTTCGATCAACTTACGTAGGCCGATCGACCAGACAGTTAATTACTCGAATGAAAGAACATTGCAACTTAAACGCCTGTTTTAAGTACACGTCTGCTATTGCGGAACATATTGTCGAAACATCGCACATATATTCTCCAGATGTAGCTTTCAAAGTAATTAATAAATGCAAAAAACAAAAGGAGCTAGCCACATACGAAGCCTTATGGATACACAAATTACAACCGGATTTATGCAAACAGAAGAAGCACGTACAAGCATTGAGCTTGAACTGGATGTGACGCACGCAATTTGATTGGTTTCTATTTTTCACACTCTCTCTATGTTCACATATTTATATCTTGTTTTGCTTTCCAATTTATATATAAAGATATATTCATTAGTAGATATTTGAGAAGACAATGCGAAAGAAATGTTTCTTATATCTGATAAAATTTCTTTTTGTTTTTGCACACAGGAAGGGTACAATGAATTCCAATATAAATTTTATGAGCTTCATTTTATGAACTGAAATATCTATTTAACAAAGTTAATTATAAAATATTAACCGTTGTGACAAACTGCCATGTTGCTGAACCTTTTACCGTTTATTGAGAACTATTGTCTGTATAGGCTATATACTGAGACCTTATAAGACACCAGTGTTGTATATTATTGTCTCAAAATCCTAGAACAAAGTTCATCTTTTTCGTCTTGACTTCCTTATGCGAACGGTGAGGCGCTCGCTCTTACCGAATGGGGTGAATTGTACTTATGGTGTGAGGAAATAAGCCTAACTTATGAAAGTTAGACTACATGGGTTAGTAAGTTATAGCATGATAGGCCAAATGGTAGTCGATTAACAGGTATTGACCAATATTCGTACAACTAGTTAATGTCAGTTTGCCGTCGTACTCTGATGATGATCATGGAGGGTCGAAACGCGTCAGTGCGTTGCGGCTGGCGGTAGTTTTGTTATGTTGTTCGACGACTGGTTAAATACAATGGGATTGGTGTTTACTTAAAGCTCGCAAACTTGATTTAAAGAATTGTTACCACCAACCGCGCAATCAATTATTGTAAAATTAATTAAAGTCTTTACAAATTATTCTAACAGATGGACACCTGCTGTTTCTTGATTAGATTGCTCTGGGATAATAATAAATTGAAGGACAAATTGTTTCTTTGAATACTGATCCATCCATTTTCTATCATGAATAATTACGCTTATTGCACCAGCTCAAATTGTAATGAATATTCATTCGTCTAGATATTCTTGGATACGTAGAACTAATATACTTGCATCAGTTTGTTGCGAACCTAATAAGATATTAATTCAAATAGGACCAGACGGGTGTGTCTAGGCCAGTACAAAAAAATTAATCTCATGTACACACAGGTTTCTTGCGAACTGAGGCCTCATCAGTAGGAGCCGGTACTACACCCATAGCCCGCGATGTATTTGGCCAAGTAATGTTGGACTGTTGAACCTAAGGTGTTGTAGTGTGTAAAATGTGGAGAATTATTATAATCCAAGAACTGTATAGTGTAGAAAAGGCAATTCATCCAGTAGACCGGTTTCGTCCTTATTGGGAACTCATCATGTACTGGCCAGAAATTGCCGCGGACAGAGTGGCTCAGTGGTTAGAGCACCAGATTCCAAAGCAGACGTGCCCAGGTTCGAGCCCTGTCCGCGGCAATTTCTGGCCAGTACATGATGAGTTCCCAATAAGGACGAAACCGGTCTACTGGATAAATTGCCTTTTCTGCACTATAAAATTCTTAGTTTATACACACATATGTAAGAAAGTAAGGGGTCAGGTGCTTATATCAAGACCGCAATCTTGATTGCAATAATTGCTATTACCGCCCGTGCAACCAATGCTCGTTTAATGAGTCGTTGCTATTACTTTGACGACCTCACTGTTTTACAATCTTAGGATGTTTCGATGAATATTACTGACTATTATTGATTGATAGACCATGATGAATTTAACTCATTTTTTTATGTTATTCCTTAATTTCGTCATCGTAGCAGGGTTTTAATGGATTTTTATTTGAAACTAAATAGACTGCTAAAGAGAAAAGAGTTATCACTTAATTATCTTATCAACTTCTATTGTGAAGTTACAACATGTGTATACGCACACTGTGACCGCATAAACAGCATTTTAAATGTTATGCAACTGCTAGTCATTGAAACTCGCCCATACAAAATCCCGATTGCGGAGGAAGACATTTCATTTCATCTTGTGTCAAAAATGGATTTTCCACCGATGTTCTTGTCAGGATTTAGGGAGAATTGAATTAAAATCTATGAAAAGCTATTAGAAAAATATGTCACACGTTGAGGAGTTTTTTACTAGCCAACATTACGGACGTGAATTTATATAATTCACGCAAACCCGATGTAGTGTAAACGCTCGGCTGCAAGTAAATGCCTTGCGACGTTACAAAATAATTAAAGGCCGACTATGATTAGACATAGTTACTGTAGGTGGCCCTTATCACGGTCTTAATTGGGTTCTCCGGCAATTGCCGAGAAAGTTTAGTAGTGTTGCAGTATCTAGAAGTACTCAAACACCTGAGGCCAGCTCTGGTAGACTGGCTTGTGTTCCTTCCCTTGGATGCACCTAGATAAGTAGAGTTGTCGAAAACAAAGAGGTGAGTTGGTTATCGAAGGCTCAGTATAGTCTTGTTGAAGATCTGCGGCAATACCGTGGTGGCTGGCAGCAAATGACTAGGTGACACAGCGTAACAGAAGTCATATGCCAACAGTCAATTAGAGAGAGCGACATCAATTACGCGTAGTGCACAGGACGGTAATGCCAAGCTTGTGTACCCGTGCATTGTAAATGAACCGTGCTAATATATTTGTGCCACGCACGCTATCGTTTAAAGGAAAATTTAGCTGGATTTGATTGGTTCCTCGTAAATGATATATCAATTCCATTTAGGCAATATATCAACGAATTGTTTAAATCAAGTTTGCCATCTTGATATTAACATCTATCCCATTGTATTTAACCAGTCGTCGAACAACATAACAAATAAATCTCAAGTCGCATGAACTGAAGAGTTTTGACCTACCATGATCAACAACAGAGTACGACGACAAAATGACCACCGAGGATCAAACCGCATTGCATTGTTACGGTAAGCAAAATTAGATATGCGGCTCTCACCTCTAGTAATCTTGGATACATTCTATTTGACTGGAAATGTCGGCTGCACAATTTCTATGTAGTCACAAACATTAACTGTTTGCAGCTTTCGCCACACACATATATATAGACAATACAATTAAAAAAATTCATTGATTGCGATTGGCGTTAGATTTGTTATATTATTCGACGACTGATTAAATACAACGGGATTGGTGTTTATTTCAAAATCGCAAACTTGATTTAAATAAATGTTACCACCACGCGCGCAATCAATTTTTTTTTAAATTTTATTGTATATATATATTTCTGTGGCGAAAGCTGCAAACGATTTATGTTCGTGACTGCATAGAAATTGTGCAGCCAACATTTCCAGTCAAGTACAAGTTATGCAAGACTACTAGAGGTGAGAGCCGCATATCTAATTTTGCTTACCATATATATGCAATGCGGTTTGATCCTCGCTAGCCAGTTAGCGGTCCTACTCTGATGATGCTACGTCTGGCGAATCATACGTGCGATGTTTCCATCATGTGTTGCATGGAATAGCAGACGTGTATTCACCTTTTTATTTAGGTTGCAATGTATGGCAAGCGGAAAATACCTCGTTCCTTAATAAATGTTTAAAATTTAATGTTATACCGAAATGTTTTAGGTTTAAACTTTCATTTGTGTTGGATAAATTAGGAAATACTCTTAAGCATGAGCTTTGTTTACATTCAATAAAAAATTCGATTAAAAAACTTTAAAAAATGTAAATTTGAACTGATTAGAGAGAAAATTAAAATAAGATCTATGTTACTCGCGAGATTATATATGTTAGATTTCAAACACATTGAAGATTTAACAAACAAGACAAGGGATAAAGGAATATTGAAACAATAGACAAAGGCATGAAAAAATACAAATATGGTGCAGAAAGTTACCTAGAAGAAAAGAGAGTGAATATCATAGCGACGCTTAAGTTAAAAATTGAAGAGAGAAAGGTAGAGAGAGTGAGGACAAATTAATGGTTTTCATAGGAATAAATAAATCATTATACCTATATACATATATATCTAAATATAATATATATAATATATATATATATATATATATATATATATATATATATATATATATATATATATATATATATATATATATATATAGAACGACATTTGTTAGCTGTGAACAATGAATATTTAAAATATCATTATTATTTATTTATTACTTTAGTCGAACCTTATATCAATATATTAAAAACATATAAATATGTGTAAAAACATATATATAAAAATAAAATACCGTTTGAGTAAAATGTATTATATATAAATTGATATTATTAATTGTTTGTTTTTTCTTCTTTTCTTCTCCCTCCTAGTTAATTATTATTCCAATATTTATACATCATATATGTATATATATATATATATATATATATATATATATATATATAAACAGGTTAATGTGTATCTGTACCATATAGAATAAATATCCATACCTATCTATCTATTTAAACGTCTATCTCCCACGTTTTAAGTTGCTCCTCTTTAGTTCCACTTGCTTGCTGTGAATCATGAATATTACTTCTAAGACCACTTATTCACAACGTATATAAATATTGAATACATTATATTTATAAAAACATTTACTATTATTATATATATATATATATATATATATATATATATATATATATATATATATATATATATATATAAGCAACAGTGTGAGTCAAATGTCTCTAATCCTATATATATATATATATATATATATATATATATATATATATATATATAATGTCCTATCTCCTAACCATTGCTATTTCCTCATAACATCTGCTGAAACATATTTTTGAGAAAGATAAGGATATAGGAATTGATAACGCTTTAGATTACAATCATTATTCTATAAGCGAGGTTTCTTACTTAGGTTCCCACTTAATTCAGGTACATCTCTCCCATGTTTTCTGACCCTAGATTATGCTTCATTAAATATTGGGCCTAATGATTTTTCTACCGATGTTAAATTCATTACATCTTTCCGTGATGTTATTTCAATCGATTCTCCATGAGAGTGATCCTCGATAGTCAGTTTGCCGTCGTACTCTGATGATGATCATGGAAGGTCGAAACGCGTCAGTGCGTTGCAGCTGGCGGTAGTTTTGTTATGTTGTTCGATGACTGGATAAATACAATGGGATTGGTGTTTACTTCAAGCTCGCAAACTTGATTTAAAGAATTGTTACCACCACCCGCGCAATCAATTATTGTTTAAATTGTATTGCCTATATATGTATATGTGGCGAAAGCTGCAAACAGTTAATGTTCGTGACTGCATAGAAATTGTGCAGCCGACATTTCCAGTCAAGTTCAATGTATGCAAGACTGCTAGAGGTGAGAGCCGCATATCTAAATTTGATTTCCACATATATTCAATGCGGTTTGATCCTCGATAGTCAGTTTGCCGTCGTACTCTGATGATGATCATGGAAGGTCGAAACGCGTCAGTGCGTTGCAGCTGGCGGTAGTTTTGTTATGTTGTTCGACGACTGGTTAAATACAATGGGATTGGTGTTTACTTAAAGCTGGCAAACTTAATTTAAATAATTGTTACTACCACCCGCGAAATGAATTAATGTTAATGAGATTAACTTGTAGGTTTGCTGCTTCCATGGAATCAGAAACAAAATAATCTCAAAAGTCCCTATGCTGCGATCTTTCCAAATGAATTTGTAATCGGACAGTTTGCCAGGTGAAAACTAGATTCAGGCCAGTACATGATGAGTTCCCAATAAGGACGAACCCGCCTACCGGATGAATTTCTTTGAACAGCATTTTAAATGTTATGCACCTGCGAGTTACTGAAACTCGCACATACAAAATCCCCATTGCAGAGAAAGACATTTCATTTCATCTTGTGTTAAAAATTGATTTTCCACCGATGTTCTTGTCAGGATAAAGAGAGAATTGAATTAAAATCTATGAAAAGCTATTCGATAAATATGTCACACGTTGAGGAGTTGTTTACTAGCCAACATTTCGGGCATGAAGTTATATAATTCAAGCAAACACGATGTAGTGTAAACGCCCGAGCAAATTTCGCTGGATTTGTTTGGTTCCTCGTAAATGATATATCAATTTCATTTAGGCAATATATCAGCGAATAGATCTGAGCCGTTACATAGGTAGAAAATTATTAAACAAATATAAAAGTAGCGCATGAAATATGCGATCGCAGCTCTAATCTGCAAACATAGGGAGTTTAAACAGGTTACTTATCATAGGCTGTCAAATGCTCGACAGCCTCACAATAAATAACTCTGCGGGAATCCGTGAACGAAAGCGCCTTTCAAGACTTAATTTGCATATATATTAAGTTAGTTCACCATAGTACGACGAATACTTTTCACAAAATAGATTTAATATTAATTCATAGATATTTGAAATAAATTTCAGAATTTCATGTGCAAATACTTGACAAGTGACTTCTTTGTCAATCGTTCACCGTGATGTTATTTATTAATTTAATGAATTTTATCAGTAAGATAGTGCTTTTATCTTGAAAAAACGAATGCGTTGCATACATTTAAAATATTTTCTTGTTACTGAAATAATTTTCTCCGAATTTGCCTATTTTATCAAGCAATATAAAATATTTTTGCATGTTCTGGCATGTCAATAAAATTAAGAGAAGGAACTTGAATGTTTCTACAACCCGCATACTTGATAAAAAGTAACTGCAATTTCATGCCGTGGATGTCAAACGTTATATTTAAACGAACAAACATTTTAGTTTGCTTCGAGATTGTTTATTTTGGTGTATAATAGATTAGAAAATATATTTTCAATCACATACTTTGTCCGGATTTAGACTGCCCATAATAATAAACTAAATTGTGATTATTTCACCAAATGAATACTTAAATAATGCACAGTTAATAACCACAGTTATTTCGCAATTTAAAAAAATTGTGGAATGGACTCAAAAATCTTAATCTTTTACATGTTTAGTCACTCGTCTTAATCGGTTTTACCTGCATTAGTTCTGTTACACGGAGATTTTCAGTGAGAACAAATGTTTCAATATCCAATATATTCTTAAATAAGATCCACAATCAAAAGAAATTAGGTTCTCTTTCCTTACATAAAGCTGGATGTAGTCAGTCATAGAATAGAATATCTTTATTTGGATTCAAACCACACATGTTCCATCAAATAATAAAATTGGAAAATGTACAATATAAAAAAGTTATCACATCACATAAAAATGTGCAATTAGTCTCATGTAGATAAGTAAATCTCACTAGTTGTACTGTACAATATATCAATATCAGAAAGTTCGGCTGTAAGGAATAATAGATTCATCATCAAAAATAGGAAAAATTAAGGTATAATTCGAGTGTAACATTATGCAAAAAAATGAGAACCATGACTAGCAATTGATTGTATGTATTGTTGACTAACATGATGATATAATGCATAACATTTCAATTTTAATAATACAAAACTTGGAAATAAAAATCTCAAGAAATTCTGTTTCCGATAACAATTATCCTTGTCTTTTATTCAACCATGAGAAAGTATTATCATAATCAAAATAAAAAATATCAGCAGGATTGTAGACTTTTTCTAGTTCAGTAGATAAAAATTTAAAAGACATCTTAGATGGAGGCGTTTCTCTAAGCCCCTTTGGCAATTGGTTATAAATTTTGTAGATTTTCGAAAAAGAGAATAACTTGCTCGCAACATTCCCCACCAAAGGAGGAGATATTGCCAAATGTCCAGATCTAGTTCCAACTTCATGACTCTTTCTTATCGGATTCATATAGGCACCAGTCCACTGGTTCAAATGGAAAACTTTTATGCAATAGCACATCCTCCGAAACCATAAAGTTTGCAGTGATACAAACTGTAATCTAGTGGCGTATATAGTGCAGGAGATAGGACTAATTTGTTTCAAAACTTTTCTTTGTACAGCTTCTATCTTATGGACAAACACTTTTAATGATATATATATATATATATATATATATATTCTTAAATAAAATCCACATTTAAAAGAAATTATGTTCTCGTTCCTTACATAAAGCTGGATTTAGTCAGCCAGTCAGTGGGCTATTTGTCGGCTGCACAATTTCTATGCTTTCGCCACATATACATATATAGGCAATACAAATTAAGAAGAAGTCTCGAATAAGTCTCTGTTCTGAAAATATCTCTTTCCAATCTGTGACCATTCCGTTTTATTTTCACATCCATAAAGGGTAATTCATCATTATTCTCCTTTTCTAATGTAAACTTTAATTCACCTAATTGGTTGGCTAATTCGAGAAATATATTTAACTCATTATCACCATGATTCCAAATTAAAAACATATCATCCAGGAATCTCACACACAAGTTTGGCTTGAGAGGAGATTTTAAAAACAGATTTTTTTCAAAATAATTCATAAAATATTAGTAACCGGGACTGATAATGTTTGTCCCATAGGGGCACATTTAACTTGTTTATAAAATTCATTTCTGAACTTACATATAAAATGTCTAAGTTTCTATGTCATAGCATGAAGAAATATTCGTATTTCTGAGACCATACTTTGATGAGATTGTAGATAAATGTGAGCGTAATGAAAACGATAGATTGGCGAGTTTAGATGTGGTGTCAATGTACACCAATATACCAGTACTCAAAGCACTAGCTTATTTTTAGCGTTTCCTGGTTGATCATACAATAATAATGAAAATGAGATATGTCTTGGAGATGATGGACTTATGTGTGTCCACTTATTCTAAATTCATGATTGAAATTTATAGGCAGATTAGGGGTGTTCTAATGGGACAACCACTGTCAGATTCAATTGCTAATATCTTCATGCATTACATGGAGAAGACCCTCTTAGATATAACACCTGAAAAATGAATTTCATAGTACTGGTGTCCCATATATTTGATTTCGTAAAATTGGATTTATGTTTATCCAAAGCCCGAAAATGTGATTGGAAGAACTGAAATCACAAAATGAGCAATTAATAATTGATTATTGTATGGCTTATACACGTGTGGCACAAGGTATAAAGTGTTTATTTCGTGACTGCATAATTATTGTGCCATTCTAAACAAAATTTGTGCGGAAAGTGATCAACACCTGTTGCACGAAGACAATTTTCCCATCAAGCTACAACTTACTCGCCCATATAATCTCACCTCTATTATTTTGCCTTATTAACTTGCACCACGGGTAATGTTCACCCAATCTTGATGGATTGACAGCCCCACAGTTCGCATAAGGAATTCAAGACGACCTAGTATTTAGACACAATAAATTAGTTACTTAAAAAATACGTATAACATTTAGCATTATCTTTCATTCACCATGTAATTATTAATTAAGTTCCAAAACCAAAGACCTTAGGTTGTCTTCCATTGCATGCATTAACCATGTTGAACGGGAAAAGGTTTCGGCAGAAGGGCTAAATATTTCATTTATTTAAAATTCGCCTTCCCACAGAAGCTCGGCGTAATCGAAAAAGGGAAGCTCCAACTCGCATTGTAACTCTAAGTCAAAATTAATTAATGGAGGCTTGTGTTCGCTCTTCATGCACAGTGTACATTTCGCACAAAATGGGAAATATCTGTGGTAATTACCTGATCTGCGGTGTGCCTAACGCAGCTTTCATTGTCCAAGTTGTTTTGTTTTTGCAATATATTTCGACCAAACTTTTCGTAGGCCTTCATCAAGTGCATTTTGTTTAAAAAGTTTAACAAACGAAACAAATGAAGCAAACTTCCTTCAAAGAACGTGATTGAAAATATATTTTATTATCGATGCACAATATCGCTTATTATGCACGAAACCAAAAATATTCGACGTAAACTATGTGGGCTCGTTTAATTATAATGTGTGACATCCGCGACATGAAATTGCAGCTACTTTTAATCAAGTACGCGCTCTATAGATACATTCATGATCGTTTTCTTAACTGGATTGACATGCCAGAACATGCAGCAAAATTTTATGCATCGCACTATATTTTCACAATAATGCAATACCCTACTGATGAAAATCAATAAATTATTATACAACATCACCGTAAGCATTTGGCAAGTTAAAAATTGTAAACTATATCAATATGGAATGCTGTAATTTATTACAATCACCTTTAAATTATTTTAAAACCATTTTATGAAAAGTACTGTTCAACATATAGTATAAGAACTTTTTATATATACAAATTAAGTACCGGCAGAGAGATATTCCCATTTCTAAGTACGCACAATTTTGTAAGGCTGTCGAGCACTCGTACAGCCTGTAGTAAGTCACCTGCTTTCACAGTCTGTATCTGAAAATTTTGGACAAATGCTAGTGTACCTGCATCTGTCACGTTGTCTCACCTAATCACATGGATTTGATTCACGCAAATCAAGGAAGGGCGAAATGCGTTACGGCTGGCAGTAGTTTTGTTATGTTGTTCGACGACTGGTTTAATACAATGGGATTGGTGTTTACTTCAAGCTCTCAAACTTGATTTAAAGAATTGTTATCACCACCCGCGCTAACAATTATTGTTAAATTGTATCTCCAATCTGCTTGTTGCTGCATAAATGTTGGAATATGTGTGTAACTTGAAAAGATAATTAAGTGGTAACTAAGTTCTCTTCGGCAGTCCATTCGGATTCAAATAAAAATGCATTAAATCACTGCTACGAGGATGAAATAAAAAAACAACATCAAAAATGAATTACGTTCATCAAGATTTATCAATCAATTATAGTAAGTAAATAATATGCAATTAAGTAATATTCATCGAAAAAACTTCAGATTGTAAAACTGTGACATCGTCAAAGAAGTTGCAACGACTGTCCAACAAAACTCCAGATTTTGACACACTACAACATCTTAGGATCAACAGTCCAAAAGTACGTAGCCAAATACACTGTGGGCTTTGGGCGTAATACCGGCCCCTGCTGATGAGGCGTCAGTTCGCAAGAAACGTGTGTGTTATCATGAGATGATTTTGTTTCTTCAAATAAAATTTGCGAGCTTGAAGTAAACACCAATCCCATTGTATTTAACCAGGCGTCGAACAACATAACAAAACTGCCGCCAACCGCAACGAACTGACGCGTTTCGACCTACCATGATCATCATCAGAGTTCGACGGCAAACTGACTATCAAGGATCAAACCGCATTGAATATATAGGGAAATCAAATTTAGATATGCGACTCTCAACTCAGATTAAAGTAATTGTTAGCTTAATTATTTTTTATTGGCTTCTGGATTAATCGATCGGAACTAATAAACCCAATTCACGAACATTTCGAACAGTTCTGTTAATCCAAATATTTAAATATAAATGCCAGCAAATAAAACATGAATTTGTATTATAATGTAACACGCGGCTCCGTGTTACAACCCAACGAAGGTCAATTTTTACAAACGCTGTGCTTTTTAAGCTCAAATATTCTAACTCTGTCCTTAAACAATATTTCTCTTAGCTGTGATTTTAGGAACAATCTCTTTTAGTCTCAAGCAGTTTTAATCGATATTTCTTGAACTGCAATTTTATTTGTAATTAATAGTGTTTTTATAAATTAGACAGAACCGCGCGCGATCCGCAAGGATCACGCGGTGGCATGTTGTGTCATTGCGGATTTATTTCACTTAATTTAGTGTCCACATAGAAGAATGGATTAATAGTGACATGAACTGAAAATATTGAAAGCAGTAAGCTAAAGCTTTGTTACTTTTTATCATTGAATTCTTTAAACAATTTACATCTTCATTTTTAATGATAACTTTTAACGATGATTTTTTACATGTCATCTTAGGTTTTAGTCGATGGTATAAATACAGTTCAATTCAGACATTTGTATGCGAATAACTGATTGAGCATAAAACAATTTTCTATCATAAACTTAAATCATTTTATTTTTACCGTCTAGAAGACGGACAATTTTGATTAACTGTGAATAGTGTTTAGGTTATAATTTTATGTTAGAGTCTGTTTTTTTATTGCCGACCAACACATGGTCAAATTGGACTATCTGTGAATTATATTTCTAATTGCAATATTGTGTAGAATATATGTATGACCAGATGTTTTTGCCTTCTCGCATCAACCATCCGAAAATGATCAGAGACTGATTAGACGCATGGGTAATAATAATAACCACCATTGATATGTTTTAGGGGTAAAAATCACGAACTAGATAGCAACAGCGAAAAGTACCACTACAATAAATTGCTAATAAGTTTTTTCACTCTGCCACGGTTTATATATTTCAAGAATTAAATAATATCAACATTAAATTAGCGCACATATAGAAATCCACTGGATAGGTTAATATTACTTAATATAGTCTATTAAATGAAGAAAGTGATATCTGGGAATTTGCATTTGTAATTTTAGGCTGAAATGTTGCATGTAAAAGTCACATCTAGTTTTCACCGAGCAAACTGTCCGGTCACAAATGCATTTGGAAAGATCGAAGTATATTTAGTTTCGAGTTAACATTTATTTCTGGGTCCAGGGAAGCAGCATACCCACAAGTCAATCTCTCGTTGGAAAGAGCTTTGTCATCTTCTCCATATATGATACTATAATACTTACACACCCAGTGGACAAAAATTGTACCGAAAAGCGAGAAATATAAATGACTCTATATCTGATTGATTATGTTGCGCACATTACAACACAAACTTCGGCATGAAGAGTTCCTATGTAAACCGATTTGTTATTATCGAATGTAACAATAGGCTGGCCAAATGGTCGCAGCCTTAGGAAAAAAATCATAAGTAGCAGGGTACAAAACGTTTCACGAAAAATTAATGTCTGTATATACCAAGGAAGCGTACCAAAGTGCTAAAAAAGGTTTTCAAAAAAGTATTGATAATAATTCAAAGGTAATTTTAATAAAATGCAGCATTCTATATAGTTTTATTTTACAATTATCAACTTTGCTAAACTTTAACGGTGATGCTATTAAATAGTTTAATGAATTTTATCAGTAGGATAGTGCTTTTATCGTAAAAATATAGTGCGATGCATACATTTTCTACTGAGAGAATTATCTAGTGTATAATAGGAGATATCTGATTTTCCTGACGATTCAAAGCCTTTTTAATCGATTTCTGTGGTAAATGTTGTTGGATTATGTTTAACAATTGCATCTTCGTACGTCCAATGTATTTGTTATCGCATATACATGAGAATTTGTATATTTTGAATGATTTAGAGAGAATTTGAAATTAAGAAGCAAAAATTTATTCTACATGGATGTTTTGTCAGGATTTAGAGTAACCCGTAAATAATATTATGAAATAATTTTGCCACGTTCGAAATGTTGATCTTTAAGATTAGTTTTACAAGCTAACCGCAGGAATATGAGTATTTTTAAAATCTCGCTTACCGAAATGCTGCACCAACATAATGAAAAATATGAGTAAACCTAACAATGGCATGCGCAACGAATAAGCACGGAGGAGCAATTAACCAAGCGGGAATTCCACCGAGGGCAGCTAAGTAAAAACCACCTTGCAAGAAGAGCAGAATTGTGAAATTGTGTAAAGCCAAATAACCAACTTGCGTAAAAATAATTCTCTTTTCAACATCAGATAAAGAATACTTTTCACAAATTTGTTGGGTAAGCATTCAACATCACGTAAAATAATTTCTAAGTTTCAATGAAAATATTGTAAGCTCAAATATTTAGAATCGTTTATGGATGATCTTATTTCAAATTTTAATACAATTTCTCTCGTGAAATGTTGGCGAATTATAAGAAATTAACTTGATGTAAACTGCTGTCCCATTATGTACATGCATTTGTCAGTATAAAATAAGAATTGGATAATGAAGAAAAGCATGAATTGTCTTTTATAAATTATAATAAGCTTAGTTTATACTGACAAATGTAAGTGATTAATGGGTTAGGTGTTTACATGAAGAACATCAACTTCATTTAATTAATTATCATCGGCCCGCTACCAATATTCATGTAAAAATATAAATGAACTCATAACGTAATGGCCAGATTTTTGCTGCGAATAGGGCTCGAACCTGGGCACGCCTACTTCGGAAATTTTGTGCTCTAACCACCAAGCTATCCTGCCGCACACTACACACAATTTTCAGTCATATACTGACTAATAAAACTCGGTTAGGCTTTTTTATTTTAGGTGGAGCTCATATGGCATCAATTTGGAACCAAAGTTTCATCTAACCATCTCCAATCTGTCATTATTGAACAGACAACACACTTCATGGCGAAGTGGCTTTGTAATGAACAGTTGGATCCAATTGTCTAATAAAATAATAGATCACTAACAGAATATAATTACACCGTTTTTATTTCCATTTAAGAGCAAATAAAGTAAAATAATAAATGTTGCTAATCCATGCTAGAGTGAGACCGTATTTGGCCTTATAAATTTGTTGAAAATCGGAAATTAATTAAATGTTTCACAAGTTGTTCGGACTTATAGACAAATAGGTATTTCTGTACTCATCAGTAGAACTACTGGTTGCAGTGTACGCTAGATAATTCATGTTGCCCTTCGGATCATGGGTTCTTCTTGATATGCTCACATCATATGTGACGTATCCACCAAATTTGCTTAAATCTGGTCTTCTTATTAGTGTACTATGTGTTATTAGATTTCTGAAGATGGCACTAAAATTGAAGTACCGAAACGTTAAACTGCGAAGATTAGACTGAAATTTATTTCCAGTGGGTAGTAGTAATGGAGTGGTGGCCTTCGGAATGATGACATCACGAAGCCGAACTCAGCGCGTACATGTAATGCAGGATCAATCGAATCGTTGCGGATCCGTGAGTGCAAATAGACCACCAACGAAAGAAATTCGTGGATACGTTAAAATCATTATACCTGACTAATAAAATCGGCTGCACAATTTCTATGCAATCGCGAATATAACATAATTGCTACTTTCATTACACACTTAATAATATATATATATATATATATATATATATATATATATTTCTGACAAGATAAAATGAAACGTTTTGCTCCTCAATCGGTAATTTGTATGGGCGATTTTTAGTGACTAGCAGTTGCATAACATTTACAATGTTGTTCATGCGCGGTGCAAACTGGTTGTGACTTTTACATACAACATTTCAGCCAAAATTAATAATGCAAATTCCTAAATATCACTTTCTTGATTGATAGAGTATATTTAATAGACTATATTAAGTAATATTTACATGTCCAGTGGATTTCTATGTCTGCGCTAATTTAATGCTGATATTATTTAATCCTGGAAGAACGTAATCCGTGGCAGCTAAAAAAGCTTATTAGCAATATATAATACAAATTCATGCTGTATTTGCTGGCATGTATTTTAAAATATTTGGATTAACAGAACTGTTCGAAATGTTCGTGAATTGGATTTATTAGTTCCGATCGATTAATCCAGAAGCCAATAAAATATAATTAAGCGAACAATTACTTTAATCAGAATTGAGATTTTTTTAAATCCTGCATCATTATTAACATACATTTGTCAACATAAACTATAAATAAAATATTTGTAAATAAAAAACGTGAATTGTTTCTTAAACCAGGTTTGTGAGAATGGGATAAATTAAATGTGACTAGCCATATTTGAGCTGCGTTGTGCAAATTTTTAGATTCGGTGGGATTGGTGTCAATTTTAATCGTACAAACCTTGTTTCAATACGAAGGTATTAAAATTTTTCATTTGCTGTTTGTTTTATTTTTTTAGTTTAAATAACGCAAAGATTATAAGCCATGCATTTCAATGAACATTAGTTGCGAAGGCGATGATAGGTTATACAATGAAGCTTTATAAGACACCTGTGTTGTATGTTAGTGGCTCTAAATCCTAGATCAAAGATCGCATTTTTAATCTTGAATTCCTTATGCGAACTGCGAGGCGGTCGCTCTGTCCTAATGGGGTGAATTATACCTATGGTGGGAGGAATTAAGCATAAATTATAGAAGTCAGACTGCTTAAGCCAGTAAGTTATAGCACAATGGACCAAATGCTATTCGTCCAACAGTTGTTGACCATTTTTCGCATAAAACGTATTTACAATGGCGCAGTAATTATGCAGTCATGAAATTAACATTTTATAACCTCTGCGATGCATGCATTTCAAAAATTTTCTTGTTACTGAGAGAATTATTCAAAGTAGCCTATTTCAGTATGCAATAAAAAATATTGTTGCATGTCCCGGCATGTCAATCCAGTTAAGAGAACGAAAATGAATGTTCCTATAGAAGCGCATACTTGATTAAAAGTCGCTGCAATTTAATGTCGCGGATGTCACACATTATAATTAAACAAACACACTTTGCGTCAAATTTTTTTGGTTTCGTGTATAATAAGCGATATTGTGCATCGATAATAAAAAATATTTTCAATCACGTTCTTTGAACCAAGCTTGCTTCATTTGTTTCGTTTGTTAAACTTGTGAAACAAAATGCAACTGATGAAGGCCTACGGTAAGATGGGCCGAAATATATTGCTAAAAGATAAATTACTGGAACAATGAAAGCTGCGTTAGTCAAAACGCAGATCGGGTAATTAACACAGTTATTTCGCAATTTCTGCAAAATGTAGACTGTGCATGAAGAGCGAACACAAGCCTCCATTATTTGCTTGTGACTTAGAGTTACAATGCGCGTTGGAGCTTCCCGATTTTCGATTACGCCGAGCTTCATTGAAAAGGCGAATTTTCAATAAATGAGATATTTAGCCTTTCTGCCGAAACCTTTTCCCGTTCAACATGGTTAATGCATGCAATGGAAGACAACCTAACGTCTTTGGTTGTGCAACTTAATTACGAATTACATGGTGAATGAAAGAAAATGCTAAATATTATACGCATTTTATTAAGTAGCTAATATATTGTCTCTAAGTCCTAGTTCTTCCTGAATCCCTTATGCGAACAACAACCTAGCTGGCGGTAGTTTTGTTATTTTGTTCGTAGACTGGTTAAATACAATGGGGTTGGTGTTTACTTCAAGCTCGCAAACTTGATTTAAAGCATTGTTACCACCTCCCGCGCAATCAATTATTGTTAAACCTAGTAACAAATTAATTCAGTTGTGAGTAGAAGGATAAACCAATAATGCATGAACAGAAAGTATAATCTCAGGCACATTCGTTTCGTGCTTACTGGCGATTCATCAGTAGGAGCCGGTATGACGCCTTTTAACGACTACCTATTTTGGTCAAGAATGTGGGATAATAGGACGGTACAGAAAAGGCTATTCATCCAGTAGACCGGTTTTGTCCTTATTGGGAATTCAACATGTACTGGTTAGAATTTGATGCGGACAGGGCTCGAATCTGCGCACGTTTGATTCGGAATAATTGAAAGAAATAAAGTTTGAACAAAAATTGAAACAGCATGCAATTGAGTATTAGGTGTTGCGCCCCTAGTAAAAAAATCTATTCAAATATGCCAGAAGGATAAACCAAAGTCAACATGAACGCAGGTACAACCTAATGTGCACATTTATTTCGTGCTTGCTTATGACTAATTATTAGCTTTTGTGTCAGTACTCG
>JAQBSW010011245.1:0-20820 GCA_029291075.1 Eudiplozoon nipponicum | reverse complement strand
GACTAGTTGCCACCCACATAGTCAATTGAAAATCCAGGGTATATATATTGAAAATATAAATAAAAAGATATAGTTATAATAAAATAAATAATTTTGTACGTTGTGATTGTACATTTACGTGTTTGTATATAATGAAGGACATAACTTGCTTAATTATATGAAAACTACTTTTGTAAATGTTATGGGTATCAATAGTGTCCTCTGGCGGAAACATATTACTGTTCAATAAATATAAAGTGAATTTGTAAGATAATTTTTTTATATTTCAGTTATAAATGATGTAATTTTTAAGAACTAATTTAAAAAGTAAACCTCAACGTGCTTCTGTTAAAATATTTTAGAAGTGGCTTTACTTAGAAGGATAACAAAGTACCAATGTTCCAATGGTAAAGGCATTTATGCACATACAGGTTAATGAGAATGTTGCATTCAATTTATTTACAATAATAGAACAAAAGATCTCTTTCAGATATTTAAAACAGATTTCACCTCCGGTCAAATTTACAAAAAAATAGCTAATTTCGATTATATTGCTTGGGCATATCCGAGCTACGGGAATCACACGTTGGTTTTCCAAAAATTCCGCAGCCGTCAAGGCAAAATTAGACATCCCCTCCTATGCAGTTTGTTTGCTGCTAGACCCATGGTGATTTTTACCCAATAAATTTACCTTAAGCAAAGCAAGTATCGCACGACGGGTTCGACCAAATGAAATCAGTCGACGCGTAAATTTGGTCACTGATTTATGCCCCCCAACTGCTATGCAAATCCATCTGTTAAGGGTAATTATTCATAAAATATGATGCACACCTTAAATACGCTGTTATTGTGCAAAGCCGTATTTTGTGCTAGAAAACGAATAAAATCCTCCTGACGGAAAATTAATCCGCACGCTTTTTCCCTAAAACATGATTACAGGACAGTATAAATTGATGGTTTTCAGGTCACAAAAATATTTTGAACAAATGCAATTACCAGTCACTGGTAACTTGATGTAGAATAAATACAACTGCCAGTTTAGCGATGAACTCACAAATAATCAAATACAAACTTTATCACAAGATAGTATTAGTTGTACTAGGTGCTGGTGTTCTGGATTTGTCTGACAATGTGCCTGTATTAATTGACAAAAAAGTAAATGTCAATTTTATTGCTCGAACAACTTGCTCAAAGCGCTCAAAAAAGAATATCAAGAAATTTTGAAGTGTTTTGAAAAATATATGAATATGTTGGAGGTTATTTAGAGCAACCCATTTTCCTGTCATTTCGTTTATTGACAAAAAAACGTAGCTCGTGCGACTGGCGGGAATTTTGTTTTGTTGTTCGACGACTGGTTAAATCCAATTGGATTGGTGTTTACTTCAAGCTCGCAAACTTGATTTAAGGTACCACCACCCGCGCAATCAGTGTGTTTTAATTTCTGTGCTATATATATATATATATATATATATATATATATATATATATATATATATATCTCTCTCTCTCTATATATATGTGTGTGTGTGTGTGTGTGTGTGTGTGTGTGTGGTGAAAGCTGCAAACAGTTAATATTCAAACTGCAAAGAAATTGTGCAGCTTACATTTCCAGTTAAGTATAATATATGCAAGACTAATAGAAGTCAGAGCCGCATATCCAATTTCCATATATACGCAATGTTGTCTGATCCTCGCTAATCAATTTGCCGTCGTACGCTAATGATGATGATGATGGAAGGTCGAAGCGCGTCAGTGCGTGCGACTGGTGGTAGTTTTGTTATTTTTTTCGCCGACAGAGGTTAAATACAATTGGATTGGTGTTTACTTCAAGCTCGCAAACTTGATTTAAAGAGAAAAAAACGTAAACTGCCGGTCTTCATTATTTGAATTTAATACTTCTAATACTTATTTGAATGATTTAACTGTACAGAAAGATATTCACGATTTACACATAATTGACAAAATTTTAAATAGCCATTGATTTTTTGTGCTTAATGTTAGACATGCCTCTATAGAAATTGTATGCATAATTCATGTTAAGCAATCATTGAATGCGCAAGTGGTCATGACGATAATTTAAATCAAGCTTGTGAATTGGATGTGAACACCAATCCCATAATATATAAATTTTTAAGTATGAACAAAACACAGTTTCATCGTTGTTCAGGCTTTTTTTTCATAAACAGGGCTCAGACCGTGGTACATTTACTTCGGAATGTGTGAGAATATCCACTGCGCCACCTAGTCGCATAGGGTTTGTATGAAGCTTGCAATCCTGAGTTACATAATTATTCAGGTTACCACAATTACTGTGGTATAACTTGTTATCTGCAACTAAATACGGTGTAACTGAACTGCATCGTGTATTATGTGTGTTGACATTTATCTTTCAAAAAATATACTGCTGTATTTGATTCCGAATTTAACATTTAAATAATTAATGGCCACATTTCATGTCCGGCTTCAAAATGTCTTCAATAAACTTAGAAGATTTTCATAAAATCTAAATTTCTACAGATGCACACACACAACATTTATTTACATATTATACTCTGCAATTTTGAAACTAACATATATTTTGAATTGATGAGTAATTAATCAATATGAACGCTAATTTGTTTGCTAGATTTTATCATTTTTCATATGCTTAACTCAAATATTGTCAGGAGTTAACCTACAAGACTAAAATACATGATTTTAAATGTTGTATACAGGTAGCTAATAATATGATATTTTGGTATAATTTCAATATTCCGTGTAACCCTAAGTATTCATACTATACTTCATCTGAAATTTTTAAAAAAGAAAATTAACTTTAACTCAATAATGCCCGAAAATTGCATATTCACAGAATATATATCATTATGCGATCATTTTTGTCTATTTTAAATGTCGGATTGTACATAAGTTTCCCAAAATTGTGAAATCAAAAAAATTTAATCAATCATTTTGTAATTCCTTCCCGGAAACATTTCAGCCCCTGTCAAATGTCTCACTTAGTTTTAGCTGAAGTTAAAAATAATCAATTGAAAAGCAGAAGGTCAGATTGGAATATATTTACAAAAATATACTAAGCATTTTTATAATGCAGTTAAAAGCATTAAAAAAGCTAGCTATTTATAATTTTAGTTCAGCAATATTTATGCATTTGAAATTCGCAATGCGAAAAACAGTCCTGTATAGATGCATAAATGTATTAAAACGCAGGTGAATGCAAAATAGACAAAATAGACCATTTTTAGCAGGAGTTCAACTCGACTGCAATGTATGTTAGTTAATATGGTGATTTCGGAATAGCAAGAGGGATAAAGTTTGATTATAAACATACATTACATAACTGCAAATCGGATGCGTAAAATGCCCGTGTTGAGGCTCGCACAGCCGCCTCTACACCTACACCTACGCACAATCAAATCACCCGTTTATATTTTATTGAAATAAAAAGTTTATTTTTATATTTAGCTGCGCATTAATTATGTTGCTACTAATAGCTTCTGCAATGCGTAACTCATTTTCGTTTCACGTCTGAAATGCATCGACAAATTTGCCTAATTTGGATTATTTCAAACTGCGTTCAGCTATTGCGGAAGCTTGTTCCCTTTTTGTTTTACTTTTGTGTTTAGCAGACGTTCTGGTTTTTTATTTTAAGAAGCAGTTGTGCATTTGGCATCGGACAAGTCACGGCTATTTTACTTCTTCTTGTGATCATTTCGCAAGCTCCATCCACTTCAAAATATAAACTAGCATGTATCGTCTTTTCTTAGGTTAGGGCGTTATTTCAATTTTGTGGCGTAGGCAACGAGGAAACGCAATGAAAGCGTAGCAAGCGAAAGACGATAAACGTCAGGATTTTTTTTACAGTGGGCGAACCCTGCGTTATATTTACTCTAAAATCTAAAATAGCAGAAAGTGTGGGAAATAATGGAAAACGTATTTAAGAAAATTATCTACTGGCAGCATAAAGAAACAGAAAGATGAGCATTTAGGACAGAACTTCGCATATTTTCGAGAAAGAATTCGTAAACGTGCTAATTGGCAGATGAATACAAGCTATTCAAAATGATCATTCGTAAAAGCCATTCATGATACGTACCTTGTGCAAAACGAATTCCGAATTGAGCATCAGATAGTTTTCCCGATAACATCTGCAAGGGTTCAAATACTTGTTGCATGAATAATGTAAGGTTAGAGGTTGAATAACAAGATGCCATAAGTTAAATCGTTGCGAATGTGGAATGTCATTTCTAACTAACCAAAACCTATCACAAGAGATATGGCACTAAGTGATTCTAAGGAGGATCAGTGCCAAATTGGGCTTAGTTCTTCGCAAAGACTTGTAAATACTCCGTGGCTACGCATATTTAGGCAAAAAATAGCGGAACAATTTTGTTGTTAAGTCAATAGATATTTTTCCCGGTAACATTTGCAAGGACTCAAACAATTGCTGCTTGAATAATGTAAGGTTAGAGTTTGAATAACAAGATGGCATAAGTCAAATCGTTGCGAATGTGGAATTTAATTTCTGACTTACCAAGACCTAGCAATAGAGATATGGCACTAAGTGATTCTAAGAAGGATAAGTGCCAAGATGGCTTAGTTCTTCGCAAAGACTTGTAAATACTCCGTGGCTATGTATATAAAGGCAGAACATATTGGAATAATTTTGTTGTTAAGTCAATAGATATTTTTCCCGGTAACATTTGCAAGGACTCAAACAATTGCTGCTTGAATAATGTAAGGTTAGACGTTGAATAACAAGATGCCATAAGTCAAATCGTTGCGAATATGGAATTTAATTTCTGACTAACCAAAAGTGATTCTAAGAAGGGTACGTGCCAAAGCGCGCTTAGTCCTTCGCAAAGACCTGTAAATATTTTGCGGCTATAAATCAGTAGTAAAGAAACATAGTGCAATAGTTTGGTTATCAATAATTGATTGCGCGGGTGGTGGTGTCAATTCTTTACATCAAGTTTGCGAGCTTGAAGTAAACACCAATCCCATTGTATTTACCAGGTTGTGCGACACCATAGCGTCTGGCGGTAATTTTGCTATGTTGTCCGACGACAGGTTAAATACAATGGGATTGGTGTTTACTTCAAGCTCGCAAAGTTGATTTAAAGAATAATTTTTGTTGTCAAGTCAAGTATTTTGAAAACACTGTGTTTCCTAAATTATACACAGCAATTTACAATGCGAAAGCTACTGGTTATTGTGGTATAAATTGCCTCACTAACCATTATCATCTCCGTCTTAATACGAAGTATAACAGCAATTTTATTTCAAAATCCATACATTTATATTCCATTGATTATTCATTTATAAATTAATCTGTGTTAAGGATAGAATCAAAATCGAAATGGAAGTCTGATCTTCTTGCAATTGAATATATTTTTTCGAAAAAATGTAAGTCTATGCATCGATTCATATTGCAAGTCAAAACAATATTTTCGTTAATTATATATTTACAGAAAACATATTTTGAATAATGTAACGCCAATCTTTCGTAGACATTTTGCATTTCCTATAGAAGTCTTACACAACATTACCAAATAATTTGTTTAAAAAATATTTAATAATTGTGCATTTTTATCCTCCGTGTCAAAAATTATTTCATTTACTTAAATACGTATGGATGAAAGCAAACGTTCAAATCGAATAGTGAGATGATGAGACTGCTAATCGTTTAATTTTTAACTTGCACTACATAACAGAAATTTGGGCTCACGTTCGGTACACATTGCTTGCTATAATTAGTTATCATATAACTTTCAAAACCATAACGCCTCAAATATGGATTAGCTCGAGTAACAAGTGTTCAAAAGTAGATTTATATCTTACTTTGTCTGAACATTAGCATACATTGATATGAATTGTGTTGGTATCATGTACTGACTCGGCAACCATAGCGTTTTTTCAGGTACAGCTACAATAGCCATAGTGTTGGTACCCTATACAGAGTCGGTATATATATTATGTATAGTGAGTTGGCTATGAAGTCGCATTGTCAAAGACTTTATATGAAGTATGCTGTAATACTGCAGGTTTACATATTTGTATAGGAGATTATACAGTCAAACTATTCCACATTCTTAAACAAATATACAATGGGTAAAGGGCGCAATCCCGGCTCCTATTGATGAGTCGCCGGTAAACACGGAACGAATGTGCACGAGAGATTATACTTTCTGCTCATGCTGACTTTTTTTATCCTGCTGGTCCTGTTCAAATTAATTAGTAACTAGTTGCGCAACACCTAATGTGTAATTGCATTATTCTATCATTCCTGTTAATGAAACAAGAATTCGTTGTGAGAGCCGTTTTAATTCAACAAACACGTAAAACCGCAATTACACATTGTATATTACCTGCTATTTATTGGATTTATAATCAATTACAAAAAATTCTACGTGAAGAAGATCTTGACTTAATTTTAATATGAATCATTTTCGAACTATGGGTTTCAAAATATTTATGCTCTTGTATAAAAATACATTTTATGAATGCAACTTTCCATTAGTTTAACTTTCAACCAGGTAAATCAAAGCAACCTGATGATAATTTGAAATCAAAAACTTTTGCTTAACTATATTTGTATATATATATATATATATATATATATATATATATATATATATATATATATATATATATATAGTGTTCATTTGTTGCAATTTACAAGTTCACGAATAGGTGAAAATCTTTGCCTGGATGAGGGTAATTTTCTGAAGAATCTATCTAAAATTTTGGAGCATAAATTTTCACAAATTCCCTATGGCACAATTAGTTTAAAAATTAAAATTTTGTTTCAAATTTATATTTATATTTGTCAATTCCTTGATGACATAGGGCTTTTACAGCCAGTCATGACTTATAAAACAAATTGTTTTCTTCAAACTTTAATTCTGGTAACAACTGAATTAATTTGTTACTTGGTTGGCAACACCTAATACATACTTGTAATTAAGGCAGTAGAGAAATTAGACATGTGATAAAAAGTAATTTGTATCAAATGCGTCTGTTTTTATAGCTTATTTAAGATCAATCATAAAATAAATTAAATTTCTTTATTACAATTTATTTGTCCTCTCAAGTCCTCGTCTATGAATAATACTTCATAATGTTTTTTTTAAATTTTGTTTATTCGTTTATTTCTTTTGATTTGCAATTCATTATACGATTACTATATTATTTATATAATTAAACGAATATTGGTTGCGCGGGCGGTGATAATAATTATTATAATCAAGGTTGCGATCTTGATATAATCATTTGATCCATTAATTACTTACATATATCAGTATATCCAAGAATTGTATAGTGTAAAAGAGGCAATTCGACCAGTAGACCGGTTTCCTCCTCATTGGGAACTCATTTTGTACTGACCAGAATTTGCCGCGGAAGGACTCGAACCTGGGCACATCTGCTTCGGAATCTGGTGTTCTAACCACTAAGCCACCCTGCCGCACACTGCACACAATTTTCAGTCATATACTAACTAATGTTTCTAAGTTAGTCATTCTTTTAGGTAGAGCCTATACTGCATCAGTGGTTAGAGCACCAAATTCCGAGGCAGACGTGCAGTGGTTCGAGCCCTATTCGCGGCAAATTCTGGCCAGTACATGAAGAGTTCCCAAAAAGAGGAAACCGGTCTACTGGTCGAATTGCCTCCCCTAGAATATGCAATTCTTAGTTTATACTGACATATGTAAGTAATTATTGGTCAGGTGCTCATATCAAGATCGCAACCTTGATTACAATAATTACTATATTATTTCTCTATTTTTGCCAAGATACCAATTTTCTACTTTACTACCTATATTTGCAGCTTAAGACATTTAAGTTAACATTATGGTTCATGAATTATTATAATTTTTCTTGCTTAAAAACGTTTCATTAAACTACTTCGACTACATTATTAGTAGCCTATTTGAATTTTATTGGTTGAAATTTAATGTCTAAGTGAGACAATTTGCCGAGTTCGATTTCTTTCGATTGTACCCTTCTTTTATTATTATTTCTAAATTAGGGCCCTATCTGTTTGTTCAAATTGATTTCCAACAAGTCTTAAATCATAACAACTATTTCAATTCGGCTTTAGTTACATACTTCATAATTAGATACACTGATGTTTCTTCTGAATCTTAGTCATTTTATTAATTAATTTTTATGTTCAATATTGCGAGGTCAATGCTATATTCGTTTTCTTCTCTAAACAATTGTGTCTCGCTTCAACTGTTAATATAATATATTTCGACGAAATAATGAAATCCTGTAAATCTTCGTTCCAAAGATCTCCATATTACATGCGTATATAAATACGCTTTTGAAATTACATGAACTATACACACTGAATTAATTAACCGTTATTACACGAATATACAAATAAAATAGAACAAACGTTTGTATACGAGTTGAGGTTCGACGGTTTACCACTTTTGTTAGATACTTTTTATGGCGGAGAACTAATGAATATGCATTTGTGTATTAGGTGTTGCGCATCTAGAAACAAATTAGTTCCAATATCACCAGAAGTATAAACCAAAAACAGCCTGAACGGTAAGTATAACCTCATGCACATTCATTTCGTGCTTTATGGCGACTCATCATTAGGAGCCGGTATTACGCCCTTTACCCACTATTTAATTGCCTGACGAATGTTGGAAAATAGAACGGTACAATGGCATTTTCGTTTTTGCTTCTTCCATGTATGCTAAGTTCAAAGAACGCGAGTTTCAAAAGGATTTCCTCAAATGATTAACAGAATAATTAGCATGATAGTAAAAAGAATACCAATAAAATCAGAAGTAGCATATTAATAATGGGAAAGTGCTTTATCACCAAGCTCGAACAACAAGACGATGAAAGTTATTTTATCAGATAGACTATCAATCAGATGGTTGATAATTATACTGTCTATTTATTCGGTCTTTTTAGCAATATGTCCTGATCTCATTCGTCACACGTATATTCATTTATTCAGTAGACCAGCGAATATACTTATAACTTAGTTCAATTTAGCCTTGTGTTGTTTTGATTTATAAGAGACAGAGACGACTTCATACAATTAAGTAGTAAAATGAAATACAATTAGACTGCTACCATATATTCTGAAAGGTTAATTTTTCACCTGTCCCTGTTAAGACTGAAATATTGGATATCATAAATTGGCATCTAGCAAAGCATTTAGTACGTCTGTTCAATTTATAAAACAAAAAACCCGAAAGCGAAACGGGCATATAAACACCGTCTGTGTGTACTTTGTTTATGTAATAGTTCATTCTATATATTTAACAGCGGACAATGGATTTAAGAATTGAGTTCTTCGTCAATGCGCAGTTACATTTCATTCCTTGCCTTAAAATTACGCGAAGATGCAACTGGTTTAGGATTCTATTTGTGCTTGAAATATATTGGACAGTGACGGAGTAGTCTTCCACTGGACCAATTTTGCTCAATTGTTTAATGAATTTGTATTCTTCTCTTTCTTAGTCAATCCTCGTACCCATATAGAACTCTAAGGGTTTTTTGTATCTACTTAAAATATAACTATTCAATCATTTAATTTTAGAGGTTTAATTTTATTGCGTATGGGTAATAGTATTAAGCGTCAGATTGTTATTTTCTGTTTAATAAAATAAATGCTTTTAAATATTTGCTCCACTTTGACTATTAGATGCGAATACAGTTTCCTTTGAATAGGTGAAAATTCATTACTTTTTTGCTTTTATATACTTCAGCAAACACTGGTTGCACGAGTGATGACAACAATTACTTTTACTCCAGGTTGCGTTCTTGATGTAAACACCTGACCCATTATGTACTTGCATTTGTCAGTATAAACTACGTATTGTATAGAGTAGAAAAGGCAATCCATTCAGTAGACCGGTTTCGTCCTTATTGGGAAGTCATCACGTACTGGCCAGAATGTGCCGTGGATAGGGCTCGAACCTGGGCACATCTGCTTCGGAATCTGGTGATCTGAACACTGAGCCACTATGCTGCACACTACACACAAATTTCAGTTGTATACTAATTATTATTTCTTGTTTAGCCTTACCTTTAGGTAGGGCCTATACAGCAACCCTTTATCCCCAAAAGTCCAACTAATCTTCACCAATCTGCTACTACAGAACAGATATCACGTTACATGCGAAGTTTTATTGAAATGAACATTTATAAAATTAAACATAATGAGTTCTCAAAAATGACGAAACCGGTCTACCGGATGAATTACTATTTACCAGATACCGAAGCAAACATGCCCAGGTTCGGGCTCTGTCCGCGGAAATTTCTGGACGGCACGTGATGAATTCTTAATAAGTACGAAACCGGTCTACTGGATGATATGCCTTTTCTACACTATACAGTGCTTAGCTTGTACTGACAAATGCAAGTACATAATGGGTAAGGTGTTTACGTTCATATCGCAGCCTTGATTAGAACTAATTTTTATGCCTGTTCGCGCAATTGTTCGTTTAATTACGAACAAACATTTGCCGATATAAACTAAGCAATGTATAATGTCGAAAGGGCAATTCATCCAGTAGATCTGTGTCGTTCTTATGGGGATTTCTTCACGTATTTTCCAGAATTTGCCTCATACAGAGCTCGAAAGTGGGCATATCTGCCTCGTAATTTGTTGCTCTAACCACGTAACCAAATTGCGACAGGGTGGCTCAGTGGTTAGAGCCATTTCCACAGCAAATATTGAACTACATGTATCACAGTTATAGTCATATTTTAGTGCTTAATGTGTACAGTATTTGTTCTACATTATACACTTTTTTCTTATATTCATTTGCCGTTCAGTAATATTTTTCCCAATGAAAAATGTTAGTAAATTGAGTTAACGTATCCACGAGTTACCTTTGTCGGTGGTAGATTTGCATTATCCCCTCCGCATAGATCCAATTGATTCTCATTTCCTGGAACGCGTTGAGTTCGTCCTTGTAGGGGCTGTATGCTGAATTGTCACCGCACTCCGAATGCTTCCACACTATTCCTACTAAACTCTGGCAATAATTTGAGATCTTATCTCAGTTGTCTGACGACGTTTCGGTACCTCAATTCCAGTACCATCATCAGGCTTTTAATAACACACAGTACAATGCCCACATAACTAAATTTAAGCACAGATTATTACTACCGCCAAGAAGACGATGGTTACGAATACTTCTACTACTACTACTACTACTACTACTACTACTACTACTACTACTACTACTACTACTACTACTACTACTACTACTACTACTACTACTACTACTACTACTACTACTACTACTACTACTACTACTACTGCTACTCTGCTACTACTACTACTACTACTACTACTACTACTACTACTACTACTACTACTAATACTACTTCTACTACTACTACTACCAATACTTATGCTATTGGTATCAATAATAATATTAATTATTATTTTATTATTATTATCATCACCATTAATATTATTATTATTGTATATTATAACTAGTAAAATAACAACAATAAAAACGAAAACAACAACATTACCAAATACAACTACTCGTGTTAATACCACTTCAACTAATACAACTTTTTAAACTACTAATGTCACTTCTAAAACAAATACAACTTATGCTGATACTACTACTACCACTATTTCTACTAATAGTACTATTACTAAAACAGCAAATACTACTACTTCTACTACTATTAATACTAATATTTCTACTGAAAATGCTACAATTACTACGACTACTATTGCTACTAATTCTACCATTACTACTTACACGAATACCATTACTAATACTATTAATACTTCTACTAAAACAATTGTTGCTGAAGTTTAAATCAAAATGTTAGTAATTCGCAGATTAAAATATAAATAGATTTGTTTTGAACGAGGTTAACACATTTAGTTAAATTTAGTGGTGAAGAAAACAAGTAATTATTATATTAATACTAAAAATAAATATTAAATGTTGCGGATTAAAGAGTAAACGTTAGCGAGAAAATATTTGATTTAATTATATAACTAAAAGGTAAATTGAGGTAATTGAGATCCGGTGATTAATTTAGAAATAATATTTGGTATAAAATTTTCAGCAATATTTAAAGGAAGTATTATTCTAATTTATTATTTTTTACATTTCAAAATTCAAAAAAATAACAAATAATGTGCCATATACGGCTGACAAGTTGATTTCCGGTGCGAAAAATGGATGTCTTCAACTGTGATGAATAGACCTGATTTATAATAAAGTTATGTATCAATACAGATTATTTTTCCGAATTAAATTACCAATGCACATAAATAGCTGAACTAAAATTTATTTATAAAGAACCTCTATCGTTGAAATAGAATTTTATGTACATGCATAATACGAAAGTGTAGTAGTAGGTTAGTTGATAAAATCAGAGTAGCGAAAATAAGAGCATTCATTCATTTTTGTCCAAATAGGAAAATATATGAGACTACAGGAATTTAAACTGTATAGATTGCTATTGTATAAGGTTTTAGAGTTATTAATCAATAAGGTTTTCTTTATATTATCATTCATTAGCTACTTCGTTCACTGAAGCTTTACTGTGATTCAGATTTTTGCAGATAACGCTGCCACCGATCAGAGAGAACGACGTTTTAGAGGAAATTTTGACAGATCTCCTGTCAATCATTCTGTTATTTTACGGGTGTATATCGATTTGTGCAGGGAAATAACACAGTTAACAAAATGCCCGGTCTTCATTGACTGAAGAGGAAGATCAGACTCATTAGTATATCCTTAGTTACACGCAGTTCTATACTTCATACAGTCACTTTGGTTAGGTGTATGGTTTTACACACGTACGTTATATAATAATAGTTTTAAATGAATTTATAATATTCAGGTGTATCCGCGGGTTCAACTGTACTCTTTCGCTTAGGACAACTCGATGGTGTTCTCTCATCGCTACACATTTAAATTATCCTCTTTGTTTAGAGTCTGGTAGTATTACGATGTTAAGTTCTTTTACATAAGACCGTTTAAAATGACGTCAAAAAGTGACACTACATTACTTAGACGATATTCGTTGTCACTACTTTAAATTGACATGAGCAAACATACGTGTATGTTTACAACTTTGCGCAGTCATTTATTCGCGACCTTCAAGATGATCATCAGATTTCTCAAGGTGTCTAGCTTAATCTGTAATTTCACTATGGCTAAATTATTTTTTATTTTTGTTTTTTTTAAATTTTCGTTTTATAATGGCATCCGCTGTCATTATGAAAGTTGTTATTAAGTAAACATTTTATTTTTCCCATTTATATAAAATTTTGTAGCTAGATTCAAGCACCAATCCGATTATGTATACATTTGTCCATATAAACTAAGTATTGAGCCCACCTCTATTGGTTGGGCCATGCACTCGGATATCGTCTGTGTTTGTTATCAGTGTATCGTCCAGACGAGCAGTCAGTTCTTGAATCAACGTTTCTAACCCACCAGAAGCCACTTGTAAATGTACCACAAATGTTTTATTTTTACTCAATTGTATATCGTATTTTGCTCGCATAACCAGCAACGATTTAATAAAACAAATTTACAAATAATAATTAATTCATGTTTTACTTCGGCTCGAAGTCTGCTTTCATCATTTAACTGACTGCTTCATCCTTATACGGGCGCTTCTGAGAGGAATTTCTGTTTAAATAATGCCCGCCCTAGATAAGACTCTTTGATTGGTCTTTGTCTTTAAGGTGGCTATTGCTACACAAAGCATTGTACAAGGTTACAAATCCGATTCATTCAGAAAACCAGTTTTATCCCTACAGAGAACTAATCAAGTACTGTTCAAATTTTTGCAGCGGACCGGGTTTGAACCGGGGCATATTTGCTACGAAGCCTGGGATTCTATCCACCACGAGTTTCGGTCAATATGTGAACAGTAGTTTTGTCCACTATACAAAACTAGGCTGACTTTCGTAATCTCAAATATCCTTCATAGGTTGCTTCTCTACTATTTGCGTACGCAGGCTTTCGCTTTGCACTATCAGTTTCGCAAAGATCTCATTGATCCCCATTTCCAAGTACGCATTTGTTTTGTCTTCGATCAGGCGAGGTGCAAATTCTTCCTATTCTTCCGAAGGCTTCAGCATCGTTCATACTAACCACTGGAAATGAGGTGCGATCTAATCTTCGTTGACTGGCTACGTTTCGGAACGGCATTTCAACGCTCCATCATCAGGCCTATAATCACACACACATTAAAAATGCTCAGAACAGCAGATTAAAGCAAATGTACCTGATCGAAGACAAAACAGATGCGTATTTGGAAATGGAGAACACACGGATAATTGGGAAACTGATAATGCAAAGCGACAACCCGCGAAAGCAAATCTTGGAGATTTAACATTCGTAATCTCATCCAACTTACGAAATTTGACTTGCTGCATTTCGCCAGCTAACTGTTTATCAATTGATATCAATGTTGGTTGCATTTTATAGCACGAGCATTAAAAAAATATAAATCAACATATTGGCTAGATAACTTAAAGGGTACGACATCTGTCTGTACCTTTTTTTTCATCGGCATTTTCTAATGCGATTTTCTAAATATTCCCGCTCTTTCTTCCTCTCTTACTATTCCTCTTACTATCTCTCTACATCCTTCTATATTTTTCTCCCTAACTCTCTCTCCTCCACGCTCTTTCTTTCTCTCTTTCTCTCTTACACTCTACCTCACTTTCTCTCTCTCTCTCTACATAACTCTGCATCTTTTTCCATCTTTCTTTCTCTACCTCTCTCTACATCTTTCATTTTCTTTCCCTCTATATCTCTCTCTCTCCACTTTTCTCTCCACCAATATGAATTTATATATGTACGTCAATTTATCAAGTGTTAACGAAACTTTCTGAATATTTTTCAGTTTATTATACCTATCAAGCCTTAGTCATGTATAGAGAAAAGTAATTGCATCCGAATCTATTCTGCTGGATTGTATAGCAACAGCAATATCCAGAAACTGAAACGAAATAACTTTCTCTAATTCATTTTTGATAATGTAACAGATTCAGCTGCAGAAACTCAAGATTATAATCACAGGCTCCGAAACAAAATTACTTTTTATATTTAAACTTTATTTAATATGATTTGGGCGCTGAAAAGTTGTCATATAGAATATACGCGCATGCTTATTAAAATTATTAATTAGTTGAATTTTTTATTAAATAAACAACATAATGCAGATCTTTGATTAAATTTGAACATTTAATGTATAATTATATTAAAATTTGTTTTAATATTGGAAACCTCCTAACGAAGAAGTATTTAAATCCACTTTGGGGATTTAAAATTAAATATAATCTCACATCTTACTTTGAATTTAATATTAGATAGGTAGCATTAAATAAATTATTGATTGCGCGGGTGATGGTAGCAGTTCTTTAAATCAAGTTAGTGAGTTTGAAGAAAATACCAATTTTATTGTAATTAACATGTCGTCAGTCACTGCATATTATATCCATTATGATTTATATCCTCACTAGGTAGTTTTCCGTCGTACTCTGATGATGATCATGGAAGGTCGAAACGCGTCAGTGCGTTGCAACTGGTAGTAGTTTTGTTATGTTTTTCGATGACTGGTTAAATACAATGGGATTGGTGTTTACTTCAAGCTCGCAAACTTGATTTAAAGAATTGTTATCACCACCCGTGAAATCAATTATTGTTTAATTGTATTGTCTATATATATTTGTGTGGCAAAAGATACAAACAGCTAATGTTTGTGACTGTATAGAATTTGTGCCACCGACATTTAATGTCCAGTTCAGAGTAAGCGAGACTACAAGAGCTGAGAGCCGCATATGTTAATAGTGCCGTCGCACTCTGATGATGATCACGACACACAACTAGGCGTTCAAATAACTAAGAGTTTTAACATCAAACGAGTTGTTAGGGGTGAAATTTAGAGAGACTATATCCTCAAAAATTGATTAGCCATTAATTAAATAATAAAGTGGGATCTGCATGAATGCAAAAATTCGATTTCCTGTTACATTTTCCATACTCGCATCAAGCGATGGCAAACTTGAATTTAGAGATCAACTTCTCATTGGCGGTCTGCTCTCCATCGCCGGTTGGCACCATTCGTCGTATGGAGCAGATGGATTGTAGCGCCAGCACACGTGTTTCCTGGCCAAGAGATGGATTTTCGTTGCCCCGAACTCTTCAAGGTCGTGTTTTTCGTTTGTACAGTCTAGAAAGCGTGCCTCTCGCAAAATATGAGGCGCGAATTCGAAAACATAATAAGTTATCTGAGTCTGCTAAACAGCCATTCCACAAACTTGGTCATTAATACTCATATCAGCCGTCTAGCAAACAAAATCATAACGAGCATCATCATAACCACACAAAGATGATACCGTCGAATAGACCAGCAATTAGTTCTGTTTTCCCCGCGTAAAACAATTGCCAATCTCTTTTGGACTGACCATATCAAAAAAGCCAAAATCTCACCCAACTGCGGCAAATTAAGCCTCCGAATACGGTAGAATGAGAATCATGCTGTGTAAGTGTGTCATTAGAGGTCTGAGGATGGTTTTCGGAAAGCCTAAACCGAAACGTAGCCAGTTAACGAAGATTAGATCGTACCTCATTTCCACTGGTTAGTATGAACGATGTTGAAGCCTTCGGAAGGAAGGGACGAATTCGCACCCAGCCAAAACGAAGACAAAATCGATGCATACCTGGAATTGATAGTGCAAAGCGACAACCAGGGAACGCAAATCGCGGAGAGTCGCCATATGAAGCTGGCAGTGCGCACCAATCATTCAAATTATCCTCTATACTGCAGGCCCATTCTTGCCTAACCAATCCAGCTAGACCAACTACTCTATTCCCGCGTTCCGGTGTACGGTTTAAATAATAAGATTTAAAAAATAAAAAACCAAATTGTTTTAACAATACGGCACTAACTCAACTTCAAGCAGAATGAGTTATAAACTTCGCGTATAAAGGATTTCGAGGACGCCAGGTAAGAAGCCGCCAGGCTTCAATTCGACATTTAGGCGCCTAGGCCACACAGCCTACGGCATTGCATGACCATGTGATACGAACAAATGACGAAATTATTCCTTTTTAATGTGTTGAGTGCAATGCTACGTGCTTTAACTGCGTAATGCGCCCTCATGCCTTGACCTCCGAAGCGTTAACCGATGTTGCCCGGGTTTCATTCACCACCGCACGGCATAATAGATCCTGGTTGGACCGTCTTTGTAGTTCCCAACGCCTGTTAAAAACACTGATAGTCGCTGCCTTATTAGATAGCCTGGACGTGTTAATAGTCAGTCTTCTATACTGTAGACCCGTTTTCCGCTAACCACCCCGAATAGACCAACAGATCCTGCCCTATTGATGAAGGCACGACCAACGTGTCCTACTTGCAGTTTCCAACGTCTGTTAAAACCACCGCTAGTCGCTGTCTTATTAGTTAGGCCGGACGTGTTAATAGTCAGTCTTCTATACAGTAAACCCATTCTCAAGTAACTAATCTGGATAGAACAACGGATCGTGACCAATTAATGAAGGCACGGCCAACGTGTCCTACCTCGATAATATGAATTAGAGATTGAGAGTTGCAAAATATTTTTCGCAAATGTAGCCTGACTGTAAAATTCTGCAGTAAATAATTCAACAAACTGTGTAATAAAATGATAATAAAATTTTAATATGTTAGCAGTGTCCACACAAAATAATTACAAACCATTTCTAAGTGACTCTTTTTCTCTTTGCCAATCTAGGTGATTTACAAATAGAGGAATCGCTTCAATTAAAGTACGCTCACTGGATGCATATAATACAAAGTTTAAATAGATAGATATAATTAACGTTTTTAACACTTATAACTGGGACAATCAAAGTAGCACCAAGACTTGCATAAACTCAGTAGCCCACAGAGAAACCTTACCGTATGATTTTTATGTGAGACCAATTAATAAATGCATAAAATAGATATATATATATATATATATATATATATATATATAGAGAGAGAGAGAGAGAGAGAGAGTCATTAACTCAATTCTGGGCGAGCGGATTATTGGCTTCATACGCCATGCATACAAATGCAAACCACAAGGATTTCCTTATTGTTCTTCTTTTCAGCGAAGTTTAGTCTTAGCGGAGGGTTAGTCGTTTCTCGGCCGCGTACAGATTTTGTAAATAACGTTTACCATGGCGATGCTTAGTCTCTTCTCAATGAAGCGCAATCTCATCCATTTATAGCCGTGTAGATTATAACTTGAAGGAGTTGCCTTGATGCGCACCGGGAATAATTGTAATTACCTGATCTGCGTTTTGACTAACGCAGCTTTCATTGTTCCAGTAATTTTCTTTCATCAATATATTTCGGCCAAGCTTACCGTAGGCCTTCATCAGTTGCATTTCACGAAACAAATGAAGCAAGTGTGTTATTTCCTCTAGTCATAATATTTATATACCTCAGACTGACCTTTCATTAGATATTCGCGTGTCACATAGGTGTGTGTGTGTACATTTTCATAACCGTTGTTTTCATCTAACTAATTTCGACCAGAGTGGCTGAATAATAATTTATCAGATGCATGCAATAACTATTCGTTTTTTTAACACACTCAATGTAAATGACGTAACTGAGATGGGGGAGACCCATAATTCAGAAACACTCGTCATAAAAAACATGCCATGAGTGATTAAACCAGAAGTCCGAAAGACTAATGCACATGTTAAATTACAATTCAAACCACTAGGATGTACTCAAGATAGAGAAGTTAATAACAGTTAATGGCGCACGACACGCATGTCCATGTGTATGTGTATGCATAACTAAAAAACTTGGTTAAATTATTTTATTTTGATACACATGTACGTACATCTAAATGAAACTGCAGTCAATAGACATAAATTTACCCTTTGCACGCGTCAGACAAATTATTACTTATAACTATTGTATTATTAGAATATTTCCAATGGGTAGGGTGGGGGTGTAAAACAGAAAATTAAGGTTGAAATCACTATTGTTTTAAAATCAAATGAATAGTTAGAGATGAAATTTTGAAGACTATATTAATAATAATTGTTTATTCATTTGTTGAATAAAAGCCCACTAATTAGTCAATCTTAATCTGATGTTCTTAATCTTTTATAAAAACTTTGATTCGTGATTTAGTTAAACGTAAGATTATACTTATTCAGAAAAAAACTAAACTAAGATCGATGTTAACTTCTCTTTTGCACGCAGATGATTTTAAATGCATTGAGGATTTCAGTGATAAAGCCCGTACTAGAGAAATAAAAAAGTAAGAATTAGACACGATAAAAAATTAGCTGACTTGGGAATTTATAGACCCCAAGAAAGTGATAATTTAATCGGGACTAATAGAATAGTAAATCTATCAACATTAAATCTTAAGAAGGATCAAGTTGAACTACTTAACCGTGGTTTAAACATGGCTATTCCTAATGAAAGATCGGTTAGAAACGAATTAATTACTGAGGCTGTCAAAACGGCAAAGCTTCTTTCGGATAATGATAAGGTGAAATTTGAATTAGACGTTGCCTAATTGGTTTTAACACACAAAGAGGATAAAGTTAAGCCTAATTATGAAATTAAACGTCTCAGAAAAGATTTAGTATCAAATAATGTTATATGTCTTAAGGCGGATAAAGGAGGAGCTACAGTTCTGATGAATCAATCTGATTATAACAATAAAATGATAGAACAGTTAAGTAATGCTGAAGTATACAATAAAATAACAAAAGACCCTACTGATAAGTTACAAGGGCAAGTAAAATTATTAATCAATAAAATGATTGCTAATGAAGAATTGGATTCGACGCATGGTAACACTCTCATTCAAAGAGATACGGTTGCACCCAGAGTTCATGGTTTAGTTAAAGTGCATAAGCCGGGTAATCCTTTAAGAATTATAGTGAATGTCAACACTCCCCAACATATAAAATTTCAAAGTTTTTGTGCCATAGAATAAGAAAATATTCCTATTTCTTAGAACATACCTTGCTTAACTCATATCATTTGGTTGAAATTATTGATAAATATGTACTAGATGAAAAGGATAGATTAGTAAGCTTAGATGTAGTATCTATGTACACAAATATACCGGTACCTGAGGCTCTGGATTGTTTTAGACGTTTCGTAGTTGATCACCCACTAATATTAGAAGGAAGCAAAATGACGTTAGGACACGTCATGGAGATGATGTGTATTTGTATGTCCTCCACTTATTTTAAATTTCGTAAGGAATTTTATAAACAAATTAGAGGCGTTCCAATGGGACAACCTTTATCGGTCCCAATAGCCAATATCTTTATGCATTATTTGGAAAATAATCTGTTGGATAAGACTCCATTGAAACCAAAACTGTACCTACGTTTCTTGGATGATATATTACTGATCTGGAACCATGGTGACAATAAATTGGTAAATTTCTTAAATTTAGCTAATCGAATGAGCGAACTACAATTTACCTTAGAAAGAGTATCGTCGGATGAATTACATACACACTTACATCCTAGTGGTTTGAATTGTAATTTAACATGTGCATTAGTCTTTCGGACTTCTGGTTTAATCACTCATGGCATGTTTTTATGACGAGTGTTTCTGAATTATGGGTCTCCCCCATCTCAGTTACGTCATTTACATTTAGTGTGTTTAAAAAAAACGAATAGTTATTGCATGCAATTGATAAATTATTATTCAGCCACTCTGGTCGAAATTAGTTAGATGAAAACAACGGTTATGAAAATGTACACACACACACACATATGTGACACGCGAATATCTAATGAAAGGGCAGTCTGAGGTATATAAATATTATGACTAGAGGAAATA
>JAQBSW010011244.1:0-20825 GCA_029291075.1 Eudiplozoon nipponicum | reverse complement strand
AGATTTTTTTAAATATGGTGGGGGTATGGTTAGCTTGGATAGAAGAGTTGCTAGAACGTGTGGCGTAGTGGTGACTTGGGTGAGCAAAGTTGGAGAGTGGTAAGCAAGTTGTGATCTTAGTGGATAAAAGAAATGACTCGAAGGTGACGGGTAAACCAATGCGGTAGAGGATTTGCCAGGAGTAGGCGTTCCCGATAGTTTTGGCATTGCGGGAAGACTCGCTTTAGAAATCTGGAGGATACCTGTTCAATAGTATACGAGGAGGCGAGAGTGAGAGGACAGTAGAATTCGCTGGCGTATGAAATGAGGGGCAGAACGTAGACCTTGAATAGCGTGAGTTGGAGAATGGGGTTGTTAGTCTTAAAACAGATCAGACGGGCCCATTTGAAGAGTTTGGAAGTAGTGTGCGTAAGGTGTGGGGAGAAGTCTAGGGATTTTGGAAAATGAATGACCAAGTTGTTTGGCCGAATCTATTATTTCGATGTCGAGGGGATAGTTGGCAACCAGGATAGAGCAGAATGGATCAGAGGATAGTTTCATTAGGCGAGTTTTGATGTAGTTTAGTTTGAGGCCGATTCTGCTGAGCTGCGAGTGGAGCGAGGATAAAAGCTCCGATATAAGAGGTAAGGAGGGGTTGGATGCTGTGGGGTTACTGAATACGATAACCATGTCATCCGCATATTTGAACAGCTTGAAAAGTTTGTCTTCAACCTGTATGTGCGCGAGCGTAAGGTTGAAGAGAATGGGACCAAGTACGGAGCTCTGGGGAACACCGGATCGGATATGGGCTGGCCTCGAGTGACTACAGCCGACTTTTACTGTCGCATATCGGTTTCGGAGATAGTAACTGATAAGATTGAGAACGTTACCAAAAGTACCGCTTCTCAGTAAGGCGGATTTGATTGCTGAAAATGACAGCGAGTCAAAAGCCTTGGATATATCCAGGAAGAGGAGAGTACACTGAAGCCCTTTAGAGAAGGAGGAGTAGCTATGATCGAGAACACTAACTAAGTTGTTGGAAGAGGAGCGGCCATTCAAAAAGCCATGTTGATCATCGAGGAGATAGAAATTTACATGAGACTTAATGAAGGGGTAGATTAGGTGGTATAAGATCCTGTCGAAGATTTTGGTGAAAGAAGGGACGATAGTAATGGGGCGGAGATCTTTAAATGATGAGATCGACGAAGTGCCATTTTTAGGGATAGGAGAGATCGTCGAATTAAGCCAGTCCGGGGGAAGATAGGTGGTTTCGAGACAATGATTAATAACATCGGCAATCAGAGAGAAGACGTTCCAGCCTAGAAGAGCAATCATGCTGATCGAGACATCATATTGATCAAATTAGTGTTTAGATTGAATGTCTTTAATAGCTTGGGCGACGGAAGCCGGTGAGACGTAGAACCAGCGTATGTTCTCGGTGTTTCAGTTGTGTAACATCTCGACAGGCGGAGTGGGAGTGGAAAAGGAATCGAGGAGATAAGTCAGATAATCGTTGGTGAAGCAGGAGTCGTCTGACTGAGAGAAGTTAATATACGAGGTTTTGGGCTTTTGCAGCAATTGGTGTTTGATGATAGCGAATTTTGCCCGGGGGTTAGGAGCTGAGCGGATGCGTCTTTCGATGTGGAGCGCTTGTTTGTTGATAGCCTGTTTAATGTGCCCAACGGTGCGTCTCAGTGCGAAGGCGCGGGCAAGTGATGATGTGCGTAGTCAAGAGTTACGTGCGAGGTTGTCGCGGGCCTTAAACAGAGTGTTCAACTTATTCGTCGAGTGTACGTGATGAATAGAGGTGGCGGAGTTAAAGTGGAAGGATAGGATGTTATGGACTTCGGAAAAACATGAGAAGAGATTGTTTTGGAGTAAGAGGTCCCTCCAGTTAACAGCATCACAGAGTCGGCGGAACTCTTCCCAGTTGATGAATCGCCTGAACGATTGGGTGTCTTCTCTAGGGGTGAAGGATAAGAGAGGTAAGAGGAAGGATACCTGACAGTGATCAAGATTAGGGAAGATCTCCCGAGAGTGAACATCAGTCAACTCGTTGTTGGAGAGTTCACAATCCAGTTGGTTGTTCCCTCGGGTAGGAAAATGTACGAATTGGTGTAACAGGTTGTCCGCGAAGAGTCGAAGCAGTGGGTGACTTTCCGAAGCTAGATTATGCCAGTTAGCCATGGGGAGGTTAAGATTACCCACAACGATGTACCGATCGGAGTGTAAAGAGAAAAAAGTAGATAGAAGTTGGGCCCCGCAAGTGTCGTCCATGAGTGAGAGATTAGGGGGTCTGTAGACAACACAGGTAGATATGCTTTGGTTATTGATTTGTAACTGAAACGAGAAAAATTCCAATCCTTGAGAGTTCGATGTCGACAAACGTTTGGGCATAAGAAGGGACCGGACATAGGCAGCTAGTCCGTCCCCACGACCGACAGTTCTGTCGCTACGAAGGAACGTGTACCCGTGAATGAGGAAAAGGTCATCACAGTGGATGAAAGAAGACAGCCAAGTCTCAACAAGAAAGCATATGTCTATCTCGTTAGAGGATAAAAAAGCTCGTAGTTGATTGATTTTTGGCGTAAATGACCTGCAATTGATGAGAATTGCTGAGAGTGCTCTGAGAGAGGGATGGTTAGATCGGGGAGGAGAAGCGTGCGGGGGCTTTCCGCTGGCAGGCGGGGCGAGATCTAGGGATGATGAGGGTGACTGACCGCTCGTTGACGAAGATGGAATGGTCAGCGTCGATATGGATTTCTTTTGTCCCGCGTTTGTCAGGTGGTTGAGGTAATTGGAGGGTTTGAAAGCAAAATGGGGGCGAGATATCTGGGCTGGAGGGGGCACTTTGAAGCTGTGTTGATGGAGTGAGCAGGGACAGAGACTGATCAGGGGCTGAGACGCAACAGTCCTGTGTGAGGTCGATGATGGTTTCAGTAGAGGGAGTTGAAATTGATGGGGCTGGGTCGAAATCCCATTTGGCCTTAGGCGACTTACGTTTATTCGGTCTCTGGGTCATAGCATCCGTCACAAAAGTAACTTGTCGTGGGGATTTGGACCTGACGGACAAACTTGGGGAGAAATTGCGTTATTTGGAGGCTCAGCGCGTTGTGGTCGGCCGCGACGACGTGATAAAGCTTGAGACTGTGTGGGGGGGCTGGTTGCGGAGTATGGGCTAAAGGTGAATGGAAGGCCTTCAAATCGGGAAGACATCAGCAGGAGAGGACTGGAGGAAGGGGCATCGCCAAGGATTCCGCCGTGAACTGAGCGGCTTTTCTTTGGATTGCTCCAGCCCGGAAAAGCGTGATTAGCTGGAGGAGGAGGGTGGTGTCCGGTTGATGGGTTTGGGCTTTCTCTAAAGTCCTCTGTAGTAGCGTGTAATCTCGCTTTAGTTTGACTTTCCCGGATGATAAAATGGGCGAGTGCAGTTTGAGATGACGAAGCTCACCGTCAGACAGTCTTTTGTGCGAGGAGAGAATAAAGGCATGACCCTTTCCCGAAGAGATCTCTTTAAGGTGGCTAAAGTTATCCCCTATTTGACTGATGAGATCTGAGGCCAGATCGTCCTTTGAGAGGGGGGAGCGCGGAGACCATAAAAAGAGGTTTCTCTTGTTGTGATTTCGCAGGGCAACCTCCCTAGCTACCCCATTCAAAAACGCATCAGCTTGACGCAACAAATGGGGCTGAACGGTGGAGATTGAAAGGTTGCCTGTCAGTGCTCCAAGTAATCCTGTGATGTCCGCCATTTGCTGCTGGAGGTCAGTAATATTGGAGATAAGCTTTTGGGTGAGGAACGGGGAGATGGGGGCTGGCGACGAAAGCTGGTTCATGTATTTTTTGAAATTATATTGCGGTGTGTTAGCTTCAATCATTCCAATGCCGCGTTTTGCGTACGCGGGTAATAGCTGTTGTTATAATTGTACTGTGTTGCCTGAGGATGGTGCTGGAAAGTAGGCACCGAAACGTCGCCAGTAAACAAAGATGTGATAGATCCGCATTTCCAGTTGAACGAATAAGAAGTCAACCCGATCAAAGACAAAACAAAATTGGAAATTGTGATCAATCGGATCTTTGTGTAACTGCCCGTGTACAGCTATTACCCGCGTACGCAAAACGCGGCATTGGAAAAAAGCTGGTTCATGGTGGAGTGAGATAGAAGAGCAGATATAACGTAGATTACGATAGAAGAGAGGAAAAGAATGGGTATTGAAAAGAGAAAAAGAATGGGTAATTAAAATGTCAATAATAAACGGAAAAATCGGGTGAGCTAGGAATAGATCCTTGATAACTGAAGGTAAATTCCAAAAAAATGTGTAGGTAGATTCCTGGTGTATCCTAGAGATGAAATCAGACAAGAAATCCCGAGAATCTGAAAATAAAAACAAAATGAAACCCGATATCCTTCAAAATTAGAGAAAGTGTTGAAAACCGCAAGCACGCTCTCTCCGGTCGTTGCGTTCCACCCGACAAAAATTTAAAAAATGTGCACTTTACTTAAAAAATACTTTATTGGCTGTAACGAATTTTGATATTGGTTGCAAATGTCGACAAGTTTTAATTTAAACTATCGTTGTCTGTCAACATTAACGAATACTAAATCAGACAGGTGATTACATAGTGATTCAAATTCTGCTTTCATTACAATATGATATTCTGTTCAAGGAATGCAAAATATTTTTGCATAAATGAGAGCCATAATTTGAAACGAAATCAAATTCTTGTTTGATAAATTTATCACACAATAATGGATTGCGCGGGTGGTGGTAAATATTCTTTAAATAAAGTTTTCTAGCGTGAAGTAAGCACCAATCCCATTTTATTTAACCAGTCGTCAGACAACATAGCAAAACTAATTTGCTCGTATTGGGCGATTATTTTAATGGAATGATTGAACTATTCATTAGTTGTTTATCTAGTTTGTGTGTGGGTGTCATCAGATATTTGCAAATCTGTATAGTCCGTGATAGGATTTATTGGATTTTTGTAAATTAACAGTTCAAAGACAAGTCGGCGAATTAATTGAACAACAGCAGTTTCAGCTTTACATTCGATCAGGTCAATTTTTGAAAGCAGAATTTGCGTAAGCATTTGAAAATTACTGGACACATAAATTAAATTTAAAAATTTTCATTTATGTTCATTTAAGTGTCTTTGTTGTTTATTTTTAATATCCAATAAACTATTTCCAATTATGAATGTTTTCGAACCTAAGCTGGCACAGCATCCATCCTTGAATCCCCCATCTGATGATGTCAGGCTATATTTATTATAAAGCTCTTCTACATTTAAACAAACTCTAATTGCGCGGGCGGTGTTAACAATTACTCTAATCAAGGTTGCGATCCTGATAAAAACGCCCGACCCATTAAGTACATACATTTGTGAGTATCATATAAGAATTGTATGGTGTAGAAAAGGCAATACATCCAGGAGACCGGTCTCATCCTTATCGGGAACTCATCACGGACTGGTCAAAATTTGCAGCAGACACCAGGTTTAATACAATGGGATTGGTGTTTACTTCAAGCTCGCAAATTTGATTTAAACAATTGTTATCCCCACCCACGCAATCAATATTTTTTAATTGTATTGTCTATATATATATATGTGTGTGTGTGTGTGTCTGTGTGTGTGTATGTGTGGCGAAAGCTACAAACAGCTAATGTTCGTGACTGCATAGAAATTGTGCAGCCGACATTTCAAGTCACGTCCAATTTATGCAAGACAGCTAGAGGTGAGAACCGCGTATCTATTTTTGCTTTCCATATATATGCCATACGGTTTGATCCTCGCTAGTCCGTTTGCCGTCATACTCTGATGATGATCATGGAAGGTCGAAACGCGTCAGTGCGTTGCGTCTAGCGGTAGTTTTGTTATGTTGTTCGACGGCTGGCTAAATAAAATGGGATTGGTGATTACTTCTAGCTCGCAAACTTGATTTAAAGAATGCTTCCCATTATGTACATATATTTTTCATTATAAACTAGGCATGGTATAGCGTGGGAAATAATACATCCAAAAAGTCGGTTTTGTCCTTATTGAAACCCATCACGTACTATCCAGAATTTTTCGCAGACAGGACTCAAACCTGGACACGACGCTTCGGAAACTGTTGCTCCAACCACCGAGCCACCCTGCCGCATACTACACAAAATTTTCAATTATATACTAACTCAATTTTCTTGGTAAGCTTTTCCTATAAGGGGAGCCTATAGGGCATACCTTCAGATCTAAAGTACCAACTAATAACCCGCAATCTGTCATTATAGAACAGACACAACGCTGTTTGTGGGGCATGGTATCGAATTGAACATTTATATAATTAAATGAACATTGGTTGCGCGGGCGGTCATAACAAGATCGCCAACTTGGTATAAATAATTGTGTCCAGAATTTTCTGCGGATAGTACGTGCTGAGTAATCAATAAGGACGAAACCCGTCTACTGGATGGAATGCCTTTTCTACTTTGTAAAATGCATTTTCATACTGATAAATCTATGTACTTAATAAGTCAGGTTTTAATATCAAGATCGCAACTTCAATTAAAGCACTAGTTATTACCGCACGCGCAACCAATGTTTGTTTAGTTACACAAAACATTTGTCTTTTGAAATATATATTTTCAATTGTTATTTATCCATTCTATGCGTTGGCTACATGGCTAGTTTGTTTAATGGCACCGATGCGTAAACTACTAGGTAATGATTCTGTTGCCAATTCCTTTGAGTTTGTTAACAGTTCATCTGACAAAGGTTCAACGTTTCAGCTACCTTCTAACTATGATTGATAGATTTACACGATGGCCTGCGGCATTACCTCTTGGCACCATTTCTGCAGACGAAGTAATTAACGGTTTTATCTCTGCATGAATATCCAATTGTGGTGTTCTCAATGAAGTCATCACTGACAGAGAAACTTTCTTCTCATCGGATTGTTTCAGAACCAACTTGCGGTTCATGGGATGCACCTTACGCCAGGCGACTGCCTACTATCCACAATCTAACGTTATGGTATAGAGAATGCTTAGGGAACTCAAAGCTGCTTTAGCATCCTCGTCCATTAATGGCAACTGGGTCGATGCACTACCTTTAGTTCTGCTTGCAATGCGTTCCCGCAGTCGTGAATCCATTACAACGTCTACATCACAACTGTTGTATGGCATTGATCTACGCCTGCCTAGTCAGCTCCCACGTCTACTTCCCGCAGAGGATGACCCACAAGACGAAGCTACCCGCCTCCGACTTCATTTCGGTAACATATCTGAACAGCAGCCGAGACATACGCCTCGTTCAGTCTTCGTTCACCCGCAGCTTCACAGCTGCAAGAGAGTACCCGTTCACAACGACACTGCTGTTGCACCACTACAACCAAAGTATCGCGGTCCTTACCCGATTTTGCTCAGACAGCCAAAATACTTCATTATCATGCAAGGCGCGACATCTATTTTAGTAAGCATAGACAGGTCGAAACCGTTTATCGAACCGCCTGATCCTGGGAGCATTCAACGCACGTCTCAGGCTACATCTGCCTACAATCTCAACCTAGCAATAGCTTGCTTAGCATAACGCGTAACTGATGATTTTCTTGACATTAATTTTTCGTTATTCTACGTATCAATTTTTTAACTTTATGCGCACCACTTGCGCCCTATGTCACGCAACGTGACCTATGAATCCACATGATTCATTTTAATTTTCTCACACTCACTTGTCTCACGTGGTATAACCAGCTGTTCTTAGCTAAAAATTGTGTAGCATTTTTGAACAGTTCTTTGGTATTATGCCATCTCTGCGGCAATGTTCGAGTACATCTGTTCTTTGTCGTTATCTTTTGATTTTCATGTAAATATTTTTACTTTGTAACGTATGGCTCACACCTTAGCTCACACTGCTTATTTTGGTATGACCAGCTACTTAGAACTAACGCCGTTATGTAGCAACACTAAGTAATTATCAGCTTCATATCATGGTACAGGCATATCTCAACTTCATCATTTGCACAGTGACCACTCTACGAATATCATGACCACAACGTCGAGCACACACTAGCTCCTTTGGTCGTATTCAAACACATTGACGGCGATCCAGCCTATCTGGGTTTTTAACTTAAACCCGGCAACTTCAGTGGCAATCTACCTTGAAATCCTCACGCTGCGATTCCCAAACCTTACACTGCTCTATTTTGCCTCACGCGGTATGACCGGCCACTACAGCTAACAATTTGTGTAGCAATTCCTAGTGGTTATTTGGAATCATATCGTTGTTGAAGCAACCAACAAGTATACTTCAGCCCAGCATTTACGGTACATTCTTTATACCTATGGGTAGAATAATAACCAGTTGCTTAACTTGGTTCGAACTCTTCCATGCATTTCTTATAAAGGCTCGCCGAGAGGAATGTATTTTTTCTTCTTTCAGAGAGGAAATTGATGTAACGTCCCAAGAACAATTCGCCGACATATTGCGCAAATGAAATTCAAATTCAATTTACGCGGCACCAATTAGAAACAAGCAAAATTTCCGTTAACCAATGGCGTGCGAGCTTTCGATTTAAGGCTATTTAAGCACGGTGAATTTACCATACCAGTCAGCAGTCGCGTTTGCCTTCTGTTGCGCGCTACGTAAGCGTGCTGTCTTCTGTCGTCACCTACGCTGGTTTTCGGACTTGCTTCACACATATTGGCAATTTCAGTCATGCCAATCTTGTTGCTGCACAACTAGTGAGACGGAGCAACATCTACTTTTCAACCCTCAATTGTGCCAGATACTGCAAATATTCAACGAGATTACTCAGCTACTCACTCGACACGAATGTCAATGCCATGACAGAAGGAACAACAATCAAGTCAACCAGAGCTGGTCTCAAGTGTCTAGGAGTATTTCTAGACACTGCTACATTAACTATATTTCTCTGCATTGTCAGGAGAACGCAACAACGGCCCAAATAAGGGCCCTCAACAGTCTACAAACTCAGTCATTCTTGGCTCCTAACTAACATTGTAACGTCGTACGGCATTACAATTAAACAATAATTTATTGCGCGGGTGGTGGTAACAATTCTTTTAATCAAGTTTGCGAGCTTGAAAAAAACACCAATCCCATTTGTCGTACAATATAACAAAACTACCGCCTGTCGCAACACACTGACGCGTTTCGAGCTTCCATGATCATCACCAGTGTACGATGGCAAACTGCATATATATGGAAAGCAAAATAAGATATGCGGCTCTCACCTCTAGTAGACTTGCATACCTTGTACGTGACTGGAAATATCAGCTGCACAATTTCTATGCATTCACGAACATAAGCTGTTTGTAGCTATCGCCAGACACATATAGACAATACAAATAAACAAACATTTATTGCGCGGATGCCGTCGTACTCTGATGATGAAAATAGAAGGTCGAAACGCGTCAGTGCATTGCGACTCGTGGTAGTTTTGATATGTTGTTCGACGACTGGTTAAATACAATGGGATTGGTGTTTTCTATAATATGTGTGTTTGGTTTTTCATTTGTAGAGACTTCTGAAGAAAATAAGGAAGAAATGATTCTCCTATCTTATAAAATTTCCTACTACCTTTGATAATGAAAAGAGTACTATGAATTTTATTGAGCTCGTATTCCTAAATGTTATACATATGCTTCTCCGATGGTACGTGACCTGGTAATTCGAACAGCCAGTGCGGTTTCATTCTTCTAGTAAATATTATGGGAGGCGTGACCGTTTTAAATGAGAAATTTCTATGTATTGTCATTTGGCTGTATTCTTATTCCACAGTCTTTGTCCGTGGTGCCTAACAAATATTTGTACAAACGAGTCCTTTGTAACATTCTTCTGTTAAAGAGGCATTTTGATCATCGCTAGCTCTTCATTTTTAATTTCTTACGAAAAGAATGAATTTATTTAATGAAATATTTCTTACCAAGTTTATTTTTGTGAAATTTAGGCTGGGCAGTGATACAGGATTTTTATGCGAATTTCATTACTGTTTTCAGTAAAGATTTTTCGTCACCCTTAGTAAGACAGGCTTTAAATATTGACCGAACTTGGTCCAATTTGTTTTGCTTGAGTAATAATACGTACTAGGATAATAATCTCTTTACTATTTAGAACAAACATTCTTTGCTTAGTTGAAGCATGTCAATTTCTAATGCAAATTTAATTGAATAACCTGTGGTTTCTGACCGCCCTTTATAACCTTTTTTTGAACATCCTTTTGGTTTTAAGCTTATTTATTTTAATGGGTTTGGTTTCATTTAAGTAATAATACCAGTTGTATTCCTTATTTTGATGTCGGTTTGTTTACTGTCTTTACTGGAGTATAAAATCTCTGTTCTTAACTACTGAATGCATTCTATGTGTTCTATTGTAGGAGGTATTGCGATTTATGTAGGAGGTGTTTTGCGGGGTAGCGGTTTATTTACTGATGCTATGATATTCCTACATATACCTGGTAGCTGACGTCGGAAGAAATGGGTTTCACGGGTCGTGCTTATAATCAGTCAAACTTTGTTTCCCAGTGTCGTGACGGGTTTTATGAAAAATGATAAAATTCAATGTTAGTCAAAATTGACCGTGCTCTAGACGGCAACAAAATAAAATATTGTTAACACAAGGTAACATTTAGACACAAAAGCAGCAAGTCATAAATGACGATAAATAAATCCACAGTGTCTTAGCAGTAGTGTTTAGAGTCACTGATATTTGATGAAGAGTACACAAAATATAAATCCTGACTTTGACAGCTAAAACACAGTAATGCACTGCTTGCTACCGGCGTGTTACGCGCGAATGCGTGCTGTTTTTAAGCAATACCCTATTCATTACAAATAAAAATGCAGTTCAATAAATCTCAACTAAAACTGCTTGAAACTAACAGAGATTGTTTCTAAAACCACAGTTAGGAGAAATAGTCTAAAACCAGAATAGGCATATGTGACCCTGATGTGAACCGAATCTGACGAAATTGAGACTCGTTGGGTTGTAAAGCGGAGCCACGCGTTACATTGTAACACGCGACTCCGCGTTACAACCCAAAGATGTTCAAGTTTGACAAATATAGTTTTCTTTAAGGTCACATAGGATAATTCTGGTTTTACACAATATTTCTCGTAACTGTGATTTTAGCAACAATCTCTATTAGTTTCAAGCAGTTTTAATTGAGATTTCTTGAACTGAAAATTTAATTATAATTAATAGGGTTTTACTTAATAAATACATACAACATGCAGTGGATTTATGTGACTTAACGCTCAAAGCCAGGATTTATATATTTTGTGTGATCTAACAATTCCTACATAATCAATAACAGTTCAATAAAGACTCCCTGGATTTATATTTTGTGTATTTCTCAATCATTTATCCGAAACCCTACAGTTCAGTGGATTTATGTGGTTTAACACTCAAAACCTAGCATACAATGGATTATAGTGACAACGCAAAACTTGGATTTATTTTTGTTGCTTATTGTAACTAATTTTATACGATTCTGGTTTTTTTATTGCTACATTATATTCAATAAAACATTAAATTTGTCTAAGTTTTCTCACATCACCCTTCGGGAAAGGGCCAGGGATTGATCATGAACGCGGACTGTAATAACAGCTACCAGGTATTCGGTAGGAGGGCATAACCTCACTAAATAGACAACTAGTCCACAGAACCTCTTACATTAACTAAAAAAACTCCTACAACACTATTATTAATTTATTTAGTAGCTTATGTTCTAATTTCAAATTTACACAAATTTGTTTATATGTATTTCAATCATTAGTGTTCAACTTTTGTAATACATTGTACTTGTAATAGCACTGGAAAGTAGACAAACATTTTTAGTATGAAAGAAGCTTTCTTTGAGCCGGCATGAGGGCGTAATAGTTTCACCTAAATATTTTAATACTCATTTTCGAGTACCATTGTCAGTCAACAATACGTCACCACCCAAATGTTAACAAAAATTAAAGAACTTGATAATTTTCGTTTAAATTGATTCACTGATACTTATGACTGATTGAGCACATAACAAAAAAACGAAAAATGGTTGCGCGGGCGGTGTTAAAAATTACATTTTAATCAAGATCGCAACCTTGATTAAAAAGTACATAATAAGTACTCACGATACACTAGAATGATTTATGCCGTATATTACCTGGTCCTTGCTTTAAATAGGTATTTGCATTTATTGCCTTCATATTTCTTTTGACTACTTCAGCTTCCTGTTTCGGAATCCGAAATATCTGGTGTAAAAATAAAACCAGTGAATGCAAACACCCTATATGTAAAACAAGGGCCAGGTAATAAATCTATTCATTGTTGCGCAAAAAAATTTTTCTTTTAAAGAGTATGCCATGTGTGTCTAAATGTGCCAATGCCCGTTAATCCTTCAGTTCAAATACGCGTGTGCGGTCATTTATGTGAAACTTCAGTCATTAAATAGCAATTTTTCTCTGCACACGTCAGATATAATTGCTGAGATTATCTTTGTTTATGTAACCTACACAATAATAAATAGTTTATAGGTGGTTAATTAATAGTTTTAGTTGCCATGACAAATGAAGTAATTAAAGTAAGCGTCAAAGGTTGTGAAGAAGGCAGTGTATCACAAATTATACACATGATTATTAAAATCATGTCCGATGAGATTATTTCAGAGTTTCTGTGTAGATAATAAATTTACTACCTGATTATTCCAGATATTTCGACTTATTTTTACTGAAGTCTTTTTCAATGGAAAGCACATCACACAAACAATTTGACAATCAATATGTCAAGTGGAAAATTTAGTTTAAACTGCCCCATTTATACTTATTGTTAGATCTCTTAAGCATAACTGGTTTCTTTTACTCGGAAAGTGTATGTTAAAATTGGTTTGTGTATGTGTCTGCCAGTGTAAAATCATTGAACTGAAATTACAGAGATTTAATAACAAATACTGACGACTCAATAGATAAGCGTACGTCATTTCTGTGTGTATGTGTAATCGTCTATTTTTGATTGAGGAGTAATCAATTACTGTACGCGTACACTCCTCCCAGTGAAATTACGGCGATTTAGCAACATCTTACGATTCACTAGATAAGTGTATGCCACTTCCGTGTGTGTATGTGTGTAGGCGTTTGCTTAAGATTCAGAAATAATCTGTTACATAAAATTAGCGGCACGTGTATCAGTCATAAATTTGAAACTATTATTATAAATGTCATTTCCTATTTGCACACGTCAGACCTATTTTTACACCTGATTTCCTAAATGAAGTAATTAAGAGTGCATCCCGGTGAGGAGGGGGCAAGATACTGTGAATACCCTGGTACAAAATTTTCGCAATAAATAACTAAGAGATAAAATTAAGTTAGACAAGGATAAAGTGTTTTAATAGGAAAGAGGGTTAAAATACAAATTAAAAAGGGGCCATAAAAGAAATTTGAATATTGCCTGCTTAAGAAGGATAATAGTAATAGTTCAAAGAAAAGTTGTCTTTTTCCCCATCATACAAACGTAAATGTTTGTCAAAATGCGCTACACTACCAAAAGAACCTAAGTTAATAGATAAAATAAGATAACAAGCAATCAAGCATGAAAATATAAGATATTCAGAAAATAAATAAGGATATATTGAATTACTCACCCCCCCCCCACCTCTGAAAGTTAATAACAATCTAGTACTCTTATTCTTTAATTTGAGCGAGTTTCAGATTCTGATTCGTGTAACCTTCACATCCTACCATTATTTAATGCAGTATTCCAAATTGGATCTAGTGATTTTTATACGCGTGTTTAATTCATAATTTGGTAGGCAGTGGATGCAAAAACCTTGTGTTGCACCACAAGTATTATTGAAAAGAAAGTTAATATTTGACACAAGAAAATTTTTGATAATTTTTTTAACATTAAAGACACTAAATTAGAAGATAAACTTCTGTATAAGGTTAATTAACAAGTATTTATTTTTAAAAAAAAAGTAAAACGTAGGCTAGCTTTGATTCAGGCTTCTTCATGCTTTGCTGTAGCTTGATTTCGATTCTGATTCGTGCACATATCGCGTCCTATAATTAGTAGGTTCGACGTTACAGATGGATCCAAGTGATGTTCCAACTGCAGTTTTATAAACAATTTCAATTCTTGACATAATCTCAATGGATTCCTAATCAGTCTCTTCGGCATGTTATGAATATATATATCGATATGCATTGATTGGTATGCAAGATTAATTCCAATAAAACGTTCATACTTACATGCAGTTCTAAGTTCTTCTCTTCTTAATTAAATTTGGTGCATCGTTTCGCTCACACACATAAGATTTCAATCGTGAACTCGATTTCAAACTTTGGTTCAATTTTATTTTTTGGATAATATGCCTACTGGCTAGATTGCAGATCTATCTTAAAACTATTCGTGGACTATTCAAATGCTATTGAATTTATTTTCTGTTTATTTATGATATCAATAGTACCATCATTCTATGATTCTCATTCATACATTCCGAGTTTCCATACTTCGATTTAGAGCTAAATTTAATAACGAAATCCATCATCGGTAATTTCACTAACTTTTGATGGTAATAATTAACCTTGATTAGTTTTCGACGCGTGCTTACCACCATCTACCTTTTTTATTGTGCATTAGGTGTTGTGCACCTAGTAACAAATTAGTTCAAATAAGACCAGAAGAATAAACCAAAGACAGCATGAACGGAATGTATAATCTCATGTGCACATTCGTTTCATGATTACTGGTGACTCATCGTTTGTGACCGGCACTCCGTTCTATACCCACTATATACTTGGGAGAGGAATGGGGGAAAACTGGAGGATGCAATTTCCTGTACGAATGTGTAAACCTGCAGTAGTGAAGTTAACTTCATATAAAGTCTTCGACAATGCGACTTTATATATTATATATACCACGCATGTAAAGGTTGCCAACACAACGGTTGTTGTGTATATATCTAATACCAACACTATGGTTGTCGCATCGGTACATGGTACCAGCACAATGTATTTCAAGTATTCCAAAGTTCACGAAAATTAAGAATTACAATTACTTCTGAACATATGTTATTCCAACCAATCAATACACTCGGGCCTTGCTCGTTAGCAGTTATCCCATTACGCGGTAATCATGATGTCATTCAATGGAATATACAACAGTTAGCTGCTGTTTGTTGCGCACCTAGTAACAAAAAAATTCAAATTTTACCAGAAGGATGAACCAAAGCCAGTATGAACGGAAAGTATAATCTCATATGCACATTCGTTGATGAGTTACCAGTAAGCTCGAAACGAATGTTCACATGAAATTGTACGTTCCGTTCATAATGTCTTTGATTTACCTTTCTGGTTATATTTAAAATATTTCGTTACTGGATGTGCAACGCCAAGTAGACATTTGCACATATATTAGATCTCAGAAACTAATAGTGGCTAACTGTTGTATCTTTCATTGTTATTCGAAGAAATTCAATTTTGGTCGACACTAAATTACTGATTTCAATATAGTGCAGATTTTTAAATTTGAAATTTTGATGGAATGCAGATAGAATATATTATTGTTAAACATATTTGCTACTTCGGAACATTTCTAATTAATACAGGATCAAGATATGATATTTCAACAGATGACTTTTAATCGCAAATTTGAGTTCACTCATCTGGTTTGTTGCGATTAAACAATACACCATACATTCATTACCATGATTCAAGATACTTTGGTTATCAATCAAGAACCGTACAGAAAATAAACGCTTCAGGATGTCTCGTTTGGACACCATTATTTTGTCTATAACATTCTCTTCTAATTGTAAACGTTTAACATTTCTGGACAAAATAGTGCACTAAGAGTTACCAAAAGACACGTACGCGCAGTCTTACTATACGCTAGTGAAACTTGGCCTCTTAGAGTTGATGATCTGAGACGCTTACAGGCATTCGATCATCGTTGTTTGAGAAGTATAGCACATTCTAAAAGATATATTTGTTGTCTCAGTGCTGTCCTTTTCGTTTCGGATTTGACCGCATTTTGCTTGTGCGGGACAATTGGTAGCACTCATAGGTCGGTAAAATCTTGAACTTCCTTCATCTTCAGATGATGTAATTTTTGGCCTCAATTGATGGGTTCTCACTTGTCCCTTCTTCTTTAAGCCTTCAATTAGCTGATTGTCTGAAAATGACGTTGGATCAAGATTTTCCATTGTTCTTTGTCCTAATTTTCGAGACTTCATTTCCAGTCTCATCTTCAGGGTTGACACAATACGCACAGGAGTAAAACACAACTTGTGACAAATGTGGTATTCTCATTCAAGACAGATATATTTATATCTATTTTAATTCTAAAAGTACTTTTAATTGTCTTCCTAATATCCGGTCTTCATACCTAGTCTCTAATACTCAAATGTATACAAAAACTTATCCCTGTCCCCCTCTGCGCACACAACTACTTATAAACATGTGTATTTTACTAAAGTGACATTTATTGAATAACTATAAGCACACTTAATGTATTGACAAACACGCCTATCACTGATATCTATATTTTAATTTCTGTTCCGGACGCATAGAAAGATCAACAAATTTTGAATTCAATGTTGCAGTAATCCTCACATGCCCCCAGTTCACCTAATTCCAACCAGCTTGCAATCGGTTATAGACAGAGAGATTAAAAAACTATTGAAAGTCTATAGAGTATTATTCTATCGTTTTGACAAGACCGAATACGGAGTTTACACTAACCAAATCGTCTCTCAGCCAAATACACATTAATACTCATATCCTATATAAATTAGTTTCTCAATTAAAATATCTGTATCGTATATACCTATATAATAAATTTTATATTTAGTTACTTATTCATAATTACATATATACTCACTTCATATATAAAAAGAAAACAGAAAAAACATCCATGTAATTCCATAGGCTATATATAATGTATATATAGATAAGCATATAAGCAACCATGTGGGTTATTCCCACATCTTTTATAAATATCTTTATATCCTTCATATATATACCTATATATATATATATCTATACCTACGTGTATACACTATATATATAAACGAATATATGTATATATATATGAAATCAGCAATCTTTCTATATTTAAATTTTATTTTTACTTATTTATATTTAAATATACACACACCCACATCTTATAAAATATCCATTTATACATACGTCCACACGCTATCTCAGTATATATAGATAAGCATATAAGCAACCATGTGGGTTCATCCCACATCTTTTATAAATATCTATATATCCATGATATATATATATATATATATACGTGTATATACCATATATATAATATGAATCTCATACAAGCAACACTGTGAGTCCCGCAACGGATAAATTATATCAGTCAAAATACTTTTTATATATCTCTTTTATTGTCTATCTATATACCCCTAGATATATGTATATATATATATATATGTAGATATATGTATCTATAGGCAATTGAAATGGGTTCTTTTAAAATTCAACCACTTACAATTTCTCCTTGCGTGTATAGTATATATACTAATTTTACTCACAATTTATATGTATATATAAATATCAAAGTGTATATATATTCCCGTCTACACCTCATATATATGTATATATATATATATATTTATATATACATAATGCCTATCTCAATTCACATAAGCAACCATGTGAGCTTTTCTCACCTTATATATAAAATCTAAATATTCTTCTACATATATATTGTTAATATCTAAATAAGCATTTAAGCAACCATGTGAGTTCACCCCACATCTTATATGAATATTTAGAATCATCCATATATATGTATTTGCGAAATATATATATATATATATATATATATACCCATATTTGTTAAATATCTTTAGATAAACATATAAGCAACAACGTGAAATTCTCTCACATCTTATGTAAATTGAAATGTTCACCATATATATATACATATATAACTATAGCCATATTACCGCTCTCTAACTCCATCTTATTCGTTCTGTTTTTTCCCTTTCATAGTCGCGGTCTCTTATTTAGATTTATTGATAGCTCTGATTCCTCTAATCTACGTTTCTTTCCATTCGAGAAGGCTTCATTAAATATTGGGCCTAATGATTTTTCTACACATGTCATATTCATGACGTTCATTCCTGATTTTATTTCAATTGATTCTCTAATCAACCTGGTTAATCTATTTCGGTTACATAGTGCAATCCGTTTACAGCCGTCCCAGTTTATCTGATGACCTGTCTCCATTGAGTGCCTGGCTAGATCTGATCTATGACTATGTCTGTATTTGCATGCAGTCTTATGTTCACCTCTACGTACCTTTATTGGACGCATGGTTTCACCTATATACCTAAGATTGCAATCTTTACAAGGTATCTCATAAACCCCTGATGTGTTGAGAGGTTCTATTTTTTCTTTCTGATTCGGTAACTTATTGCCTATTGTAACTGGTTGTCTTAACACTGTTCTTATGTTGTATTTTGTTGCTAAAAACCTAATCTTTCTACTTAATTTGGAGTCTGGTAGAACCAGAGTTCTGTGCTTATCTTCATTCTGATTATCTAAATCTCCTGCCCGTTTCTCCTGGGTTATTCTTCTATTAAATCGCAATAATGTCTCCTTTATGATTTTCTCAGTTAATTTTTTCGGATAACCATTTATCCTGAATATGTCTTTCAATTTCATCAGTTCTTTATCCCTATATTTTAAATCCACTATTTTAAGACTTCTTATTATCATAGATTTTAGAATGCCTATTTTCATCCCAAACGGGTGATTAGAGCAATAATTCAGGAGGATACCAGAATAAGTATCCTTCCTGTAAATATCTTTCTCTAATGTCTGACCCATTCGATTTAATTTTACATCTAGAAACGATAATTCTTCTTTGTTTTCTTTTTCCAATGTGAATTTTACCTCTCCCAGTTGATTAGCTAAATACAGAAAATTCTCCAACTCATTGTCCCCGTGATTCCAAATTAGGAAGATGTCATCTAGGAATCTTAAATATAAGCTTGGTTTGAGAGGAGATCTAAGTAGGAGATTTTTTTCTAAATAATGCATATAAATATTAGCGACTGGGACTGATAATGGTTGTCCCATAGGAACACCCTTAACTTGAAGGTAGAATTCATTTCTAAATATAAAGTATGTAGAGGACATACAAATTTTTAACATTTCCATAATACTACTTAACATCATTTTACTCCCTTCTAGTATTTCAGGGTATTCCGTTAGGCAACGTTGGACACACTCTAATGCAACCTGTACCGGAATGTTCGTATACATAGATACCACATCCAGGCTTGCCAGTTTATCATTCTCTAATAATTTATATTTACTAATAATATCAGTAAAGTGATAAGTATTCTTTAATGTATAATCTAGAAAATAGGTGTATTTTCTTATTCTATGGCACAGAAATTTGGACATCTTATAAGTTGGAGAATTCTGGACATTGACAATTAACCTAAGTGGATTATCTTGTTTATGAATTTTAACTAGACCATACACTCTGGGAGAGAGTGAATCTCTTTGTATTAATGATTTACCAAGTACTGAATCCAATTCCCCAGATCCAATCATTTGATTAATTAAAGCTTTAACCTCACCTTGTAATTTGTCCGTTGGGTCCTTATTTATTTTATGGTAAACTTCTTTATTATTTAATTGTACGTACATCTTATCCTCATAATCCCTCTGGTTTATTAGCACTGTTGCTCCACCTTTATCTGCTTTAAGGCATATTACCTTATTAGATAACAACTCCGATCTCAATCTTTTCAAGTCATAATTCTGTTTACATTTATCCTCCCTATGTTCTAACACTAATTTTGCAACATCTAATTCAAATTTAGTTTTATCTTTTCCTGGGAGGAATTGTGCGATTTTAACTGTCTCGGTAATAATTTCATTCTTAGGTATGTATTCTATAGGAATAGCCGTGTTCAGTCCCAGGTTAAGTATTCTCTTTTCATTATCTTTGAGATCCATAGATGATAAGTTTATTACCCGTCTCGACACAAAAGAATCGTTTGGAATATTTCTTGCCCAGGTTTTCTAGTTTCTTATCATGTCTCTTTTTAACCTTTTGAATTTCTTTATTCCTAGCCTTATCAGTGAAATCCTCTATACATTTAAGATCCATTGAATGTAATATCAAGAGCAACCTTGATCTTATTTTAGTTTTTTCTTTAATTAGTTCATATTTTCTTTTTTCTTGACTTTTTATGGATGATTTCATTAAATGTATAGAAAGTTTTTGTTTCAGAATATTTCCTACTCTATCTAGCTGAAATGGTAGTCTAAATTTAAAGCATTTCGGTATAGTATTAAGTTTTAAACATAATTTTAAGAATGAGATATGTTCCACTTGCCTTACAATTTGTATTTTCCTCCTTTTGTATTGGTTAAAGAGTTCGACGACTGTCCGGTCGTATTTTTGATTTAAGTACATTCTAAAAGATATATTTGTTGTCTCAGTGCTGTCCTTTTCGTTTCGGATTTGACCGCATTTTGCTTGTGCGGGACAATTGGTAGCACTCATAGGTCGGTAAAATCTTGAACTTCCTTCATCTTCAGATGATGTAATTTTTGGCCTCAATTGATGGGTTCTCACTTGTCCCTTCTTCTTTAAGCCTTCAATTAGCTGATTGTCTGAAAATGACGTTGGATCAAGATTTTCCATTGTTCTTGACATGTTGGTTACCAATAACGAATAACCATCGTTGATATCCGTAGACGTATTTTTGGATCAGAGAATAAGTGCTCGTCTTTAGAAAAGCAAATAAGGCTCCATCAACTTCGTTGGCTCGGTCACGTTTTGCGTATGCCCTCATTCCGATTGCCCAATAG
>JAQBSW010011243.1:0-20830 GCA_029291075.1 Eudiplozoon nipponicum | reverse complement strand
TAAAGACGTTGTAATATCGGATTAAATGCTAAAGTTGGATGTTTTTTGTGACAATTCGCTAAACAATTTTTAGAAAATTTGAGCTTTTGTTGGTAAATGTAAATCTGAACCATTAGCAGCTTAAAGATATCGCCATTGTGCTGAAACGCAGATATGTTTAATAATCTGCATTAGAAATGTTCTGAATAGCAAATCAACACATTATTATGCATCTTTTAGGCCAATGCCATCAATTGATAAACGTTGTTTCTCATGAAACATCGCATGCATAGGTTGATGTCTTATCCACTAGGATTTTATTCTGCTTTAGGTTTACAATATAAAACAATGTTGTTTTACGTTAAAAATACAATATCAGTGTCTGTCTGCATAAATTCATCGATTATAGAAAATTCAACTGTGGAAACAATTTACATTTTTGATTAGGCAGTAGACGACATAGTACATCAGTCTTCTAACCGTGGTTAAAATCAATGCAAATTTAGTTTTCTAAGAATGTATGTTTTCAAATTTAGTTTCAAGAGAGTAATTTATAGAATGGTTCATATTTTCCGGACCATCTGTGTAAGAATTTATTTACATAGACCAACTAATATGTATGCATCTGTAAATATATTAAATTTTGATGACAAGCAAGTTGCGCTCTTGAACGCTGTTTAATATATTTTTTAAACAAAAAAATATCCATTTCACGTCAAAGCATAATAGAGACGAGTTTCAACTTTCATTCAATGTTCTAATACACAATATTTTCTATGGGAAGTTACTAGAAATAATTTATTATAACATAATATGGTCTGCAAAGATCTCACATTTTAGCAGTTTGATGCCATTTTAAGGTAATTTGTCAATTTTGCATTCCCGTTTTTCAGAATCTAAAATATTAGTTAATAGAAATATAACTGGTGATAAATATCTTATACCAATAAAATAATAAAATTCCTGATAGATAACAGGAGCAAATAACTGAGTCAATCGCTAAAAGGCGAGTTGAGAAAAAAACACCACTTAGGTAATAAATTTTAAGGATTTTCTTTTTATGGGCATGCAGTTTTCAGCATGAAAATTGAAGATAGTGGACATCTTTTACGCGCATTTCATAAAAACTAAACTTTGTAATATAAATTGTATAGAAATTTTGCAACAATAATGGAAATTCCGCAGTTTAACTTGATCTCACTACGATTTTTACTATAAATGTGTCAGTGTTTGATCAATTTTGGTGGTACGAACATAAACACTTTTAGTAGCTAGGCTGAAAAACAGCAATTTAATCGCCCTTGTAAAATTAAGCGGTGAACGCTAGTCTCCAATTGTACAACATAGTATTGCAATTTCACACTTATATGCAGATAATATTTCCTAGAAAGTACTTACCAAATAAATTATCTTTGTGCCTAAAAAGTGAAAAAACGCTCTTGTCGATGAGTTGAATTTTTTATCGCAACGCAATTTTCGCCAATGTCGAATGAATAATTATAACACAGTCTGGCCAATGAACTTTAATCAAATATCATTCATAGGGGTTTGCAAAGGGACAATCTTATAGTGACACGTCAAGTACACAAAGTTAACTATGTAAAAAGACAGCAACATAAACATGAATATGCTTGAGCAAAGACATATAAAAAATCTAATGTCTCCATAAAATGCTATAATTACTGTGCGATTCGCGAGTTCGGTGATTTCGATGATGAGCTGAATGACATTGAACAAACTTAACACGAGAGCTCATTATTGACGTGACAAATATGGCTACTTGAAATAAAAGCATAATGATAATGCATTCTGTTTAATATATATATATATATATATATATATATATATATACGGTATGTCAATGATCAACGCTCCACAACATAAACAAGCCAAGTTTCTCTGCAAACTACTTGAACCAATACGGAGCATCATAAACGCAAACACTATCAAGGACTCCTTCGAACTAGAAAATGAATTGAAGGGGAAGAACATCCTACAGAATATAATGGTCTCGCTTGACGTCTCATCCTTATTTACAAACATACCACTGGATAAGACAACGGAGATCTTGTGTGACTTCATCAAAATGAGTTTTTTTTATTTCCCTATAGACACCAAGGACATCAAAGACATAATATTAGCATGTACTAAATACGTGCAATTTACATTCGAAGAGAAATACTACCGTCAGATCAATGGTGTAGCTATGGGAAGTTGCATCGCACCCCTCCTGGCAGATGTATACATGTATCACCTGGAAAAAACGAGCCTACAAGGTATAATTGACCAGTGCGCACTCTACAAAAGGTATGTAGATGATATCTTGTTGCTCATCTCAGAAGCAGCAGACCCTTCCGAAATCCTCAAACAAGCAAATGGAGTTGATCCAGACATCAAATTCACTCTCGAGGTAGAGAAAGACGACAGTTTTTCCTTCCTTGACATCAAACTCACTCGAGAAGCAAACGGAGATTTGACACTGGCCATACATAGAAAATCTACTTTCACCGGACAATATATTCATTACAACAGTAGTGTGCCAAAATCCCACAAAAGAAACTTAGTAAACAACCTAGCAAACAGAATCAGGAAGAAATGCTCTGAACACAAGATTGAGGAAGAACTGGGCTACCTCAGGAAAATTTTGCTAATGATCAACTACCCAGAGCGTTTCATTGATGTCAACATCAGACCACGGCAGATTCACACTAGAGAGCATACCGTCAATCAGGTTCTCCTAAACTTACCATTTGGAGGCGACGTACCAGCCTCAATATTTGCACGGCGGCTGATTAGAATAACTAAGGAGAACTTTCCTAGTGTTAAAGTTAATATGACATTTAGTACACAGGGAATCATGAGGTTGGATGCCAAAGATCAATTGACAATTCTCACCAAATCATTCATAGTCTACAAATTCTCATGTATGTGCGGTAGCACGTATATCGGACGTACGAAGAAGCATTTGATAAGCAGAATCCAGCAAAATTTGCCACAGAAATTGATTAACAAAGCCTTGGCATTGTCAGAAAAATCAAGTATTTCCGATTATACATTGGCAATGGGGCACCCTGTCAATTCGACCAATTTCACAATTCTACATAAAGCAAAATCAGAAAAATTATTGTTTATTTATGAAGCACCTGACCTTAATATTCAAAAGATTCATCAACATAATATTCTAATCGACTGACCAAGAATAACAAAATTTAACAACAATCTACTAGTATCCAGTCAAGAACAAACAGGCCCTCGACTAGAATCAACAAACATAAAATCGGATTGGCAACAAACTGAAGTGGAAATAACAGAGGCGCATACGGTGACAGAAGTTTCCAAACAATATGATCGTTTAACACTGCAATCCACACTGGCGCTGTTACCATGTGGAAATTATAAATTTGCGCAACAAGGTGAAACGATCAACTACACTGGGAAAAATTGCACTTGTATATGTAACAGTGAAAAATGCGCACAAATGGTTTATTCTCAAGCCAACAAGACAATAATGACCAAATCTCAGACATCACTTTGCAATTCTGCGAGAATGACCTTTACATGCAAACACGCATACACACAAACGCAAACGCACACACAACCCGCATACACACTCACCAACTAGCAAAAACAAGAAACAGAAGTAAAAACGAGTCAGATTTGTGGCCACTAGCATAATCAATTGAAAACCCAAAATGTATAAATATGTATGATTGTATAAGCGATGATTAGTATTCACGAAATAAATGGCCTTTATCCACTTTGTTATTAATGTGTTCTTTCTTCCTAATTATAAATATACTGTGTAACATTAAAAGTGCATGGACATTATAAATATATATATATATATATATATATATATATATATATATATATATATATATATATATATGATATAATCGATGTTTTATTTCTTCATATAATTATCGGTTTTATAATGAAACATAAATTGCGCTTAGTTTCAATTTTTGCATTAAGCGGCACTAAAATGTTCCACCATAAGTAAAGACAGACAAATATATGAATTATTATGGAAACTCTAAACTAAAAGAACAAACAATTGTGGTATCATAAGGCACTTTTTGCATCTTCTTTAAGCGCATGTTACCGGTGTTGATCTTGTCTCCCAATTATAATTGCTTCTAATAATTATCTCATAATAAAGAAAATGATTTGGTGATTAACATTTTTTGCTAATTTATGAAACTCAAATTTTATTTTAAAAACATTTATTACAAATATTTCTTACATATCGAGAACAAGTGGCCGGTAAAGTCAGTGAAAAGTGGCCTAAACATATATAAAATTAAAGAGAAAAACACAAGTAAAACAAATTATACAATGTTTTAATTGCCCACTTCGGGCTGTTTTTTATTACAGGACATAATTTGCATGATTCTAAATAAAATACACGTTATTTTTTAACCTCTTTGCGAACATATTTATGGTACACAAGATTGGCAATACTGAAATATCGTAGTAGAAAACGAATTAATTGTGCCATATAAGGCAAATAAAAGTTTACACGGATAATTTTTATAATAACTTCGCCTCCACATATTGAATTGCGTCTATCTTATAATGGTAGATCAAGTACGTCTAGTAACAGATTTAAGTCTAAATTGGTATTTGATAAGACAAGCTTGAATTAAGTTCTGCGCAAATTATATAATTTTCTAACAAAAACTTAATGCATGAAATAGATGGCATGTGATGAAATATTGGCATGTTCAAACTATGACCATGTAAGATCTAGTGAAAAATGATAGTTTTTCATTAAGGACGTATTCGGACTTTTGTACGAACTACCATTGTTATATTAAATCGACCTTTTTACGTAAAACATATGTAAATGAAATAATCCGGTTTTTTCCTTAATTGATGTCACTTCTTTAGGCAGGAGATTATCTGGGTCAAAGCGTTACTCACGAGGACCTACTTGAAGGAAATAGATAGGTAGTTGTAAAAAGTAAATATTTGATTTGATGCACATATTCGACATCAAAGTGGACGAGTTATATGACTTATCCATGTTTTAATTTAGAACACGGTAACAGTACGGAAAACGTATAAATATTAAAATATGAAAAATTATTTTGGTAGACATTTAGAAATTGTGACATTACACAATGCTTAATTTTAATCAACAATATATATATATATATATAATCCAATTTTCCCGAATAAATTTATTCCATTTTCAATTCCACAGATGGAATGCGATACGATGGGAAATGGCAAATATAGTACGGTAAAGTATAAGTATAATTCTCGATCTATATCAACCTTGATCTTTCAATACAAAAGGGTAAAAAAATAAATTGTTTGGTATAAAAAAAGAGAAATTTTCCGGCATGGGTGGCTTTGGTTTCAAAGTTATGAGTTTCATGAATCCAAACCAAATGTGAAATGGTTCAAATCTCATCTGTGCCAATTTTGTCTGCTACCAAAGTGTGACAAATAATAAGAGAACCAGTCTTATTCTTTTTTTCAAAATTTTGTTTTAGCGACAGTATTATTCGCATTTTTATTAAATATATTCCCTTCTCCTATATATATATATATATATATATATATATATATATATATATATATCATACATATATATATAAATTTTGTGTTTTCAATTGATTGCACTATTGGCAACAAATCTGACTCCTTTTTACTTCTGTTTCTTGTTTTGGCTGGTTGGTAAGTATAGAGGTTTTGCAGAGACAGTCATTCTCAGATTATTAAAGGATGAGCCTGATTCGTTATTGTTTTTTTGGCTTGATAATTAACCATTTGTGCGCATTGTTTTCTGTTACATGTACGATTGCTATTTTTCCCAGTGTAGTTGATCGTTTCATCTAGTTGCACAAATTTGTATTTTGCACATGGTAACAAAGCCAGTGTGGATTGCAGTGTTGAACGCTCATATTGTTTGTAAACTTCTGTCACCTGACCTTAATATTCGTCAACATGATATTCTAATCGACTGGCCAAGAATAACAAAATTCCACAACAATCTACTTGTATCCAGTCAAGAACAAATAGGCACTCGACTAGAATCAACAAACGTATAATCGGATTCGCAACAAATTTAAGTTGAAATAACAGAGGCGCACACGGTGACAGAAGTTTCCAAACAATATGAGCGTTCAACACTGTAATCCACACTGGTGCTGTTACCATGTGCATAATACAAATTTGCGTAACAAGGTGAAACGATAAACTACATTGTGAAAATTAACACTCATACATGAAACAGCGAAAAATGCGCACAAATGGTTAATTCTCAGGCCATCAAAACAATAATGACCAGATCTCAGACGTCACTTTGAAATAGTGCGAGAATTACCTTTACATGCAAACACCCACACACACAAACACAAACATATATGTATACATATATATATATCGCCATTTCACCATTGTTTAAAATATAAGAACAAAACAACGTACGCCATGGAATAACATTTATTAGTAAATCTTATTTCTACCAGTATCTACAGCCATTATTCTGGATTCGTTAGTATATTCGTTCATCCATCCCTACTGTACATTGGTCGTAACCAATCCCCTCTTCGTTATACCAGTCTATGTTTTGCGCAATTTTGACCACTCCTTTTGGTTTAAATTGCGCAAAAGGCGTGGTCCAAATTTCGCAAAACAATGACTGACATAACGCAGAGAGGGATTGGTTACGACCAATGTACAGTAGGGATTGGATGAACGAATCTACTAACGAATCCAGAATAATGGCAGTTGATACTGGTAGAAATAAGATTTATTAATAAATCTTATTCCATTAAGTACGTTGTATCGGTCTTATATATATATGCAAACGGCGATACATTCATTATAGCAATGACGCTTTGGACAGCGATTACCCAACAGATTCTGGATTATACAACAATTAATCTGGGAACACAATTTTGAAAAATTATCTCTCTACAATTAGACAGTTGGCGACAAACTGGTCATATTTAAAAACGGGCCTGCTGCTCAGACCGCTATTAAACCCAAATTAGCCAACTGATAAAGAATCGAGATCAAGAGCATTTTAGACAAAACAACGCTGTCACATTGAAGAGCCTTGTCGCATTATTTGACTACCCTGACAAAATTAATGACACTCTAAATCATACGAATCTACAGGGTTTTCAAAAGGCGATGAAAGTAAAACTCCAATATGTGTTACCTGTCTTTCATTCCGTGAAAACCTGGATACGCCACAAACAAAACAATCACTCTATGCACATCAATAAGCCATACCAAAATAATACTAAGATGAAATAGGACATCTATAAAAACAACTGCAGATTTGAAATTTTGAACGAGAATGCAGAATAAAAACAATTAGATTCTACATGAAATGCACGAAAAAATCTGAATCTTATACTAACTCTAGAAATTAGCTTATGATAAACTGCAATTATTTTTATAATTAACATTTAGAAATCAATTTTAAGCTTATTTTTATTATTTGAGTTTAATCTGTCCTTTCTTCCTTCCTTTGAATGTTTAGTATTGTTTGTTTCTGGTAGTTTATTTGTGGAACGTTTATTTTTATGTCAATTTAGTTTTATGTCATATATTTTTCTATATTAAGAATATTACGGGTTTGTATATTGTAGTAGTTAAATCTTTAAATTTCTGTTCATATAATATGTATTTTATTTACTTCACTATTGGAGTTATATGATAATAACTGAAGCTCGGCGATAAGGTGTCATTTTTCGTAAATATTTAGTTATGGATCATTAATTTATTACTATCACCTTAATATAATATCTTAAACTTGAAATATTCCGGCAATAAACTCAATGCTAACACGATAAATACGAAGTAGCTAAATATTGTCGTTGCCAATTTATTTTCCGCAATCGCCATGCATTAACTTTGTTAGAATTCATTTTAGTCTTTTTGATGTTGCACACTAACTTTTTTTTTAAAATTTTGTTGCATGTCTATGGTACATTTATTTAAACATCATTTCGTTTACAATACAAAATTATAAAATATAACATTATTTAGTTTCGTACGATCATATATTTAACTTCTGCATTCAAATCGTTTGTGGCCTTCTTAACTGAAATTCAAAATAAATATCTATTTTCCAAAAGTAATTTTATTATATCTTGTTGTATTATTTAAATTAAAATCACTATTGACTCAAGAATAAGAGAATCAGATATATCGAATTTCTGTTTCGCCTTAATCAATGTTGTATTTTGTACTTATGTAAGAGCGTGAGCAATGTGTCGTTGAAACCTCACACATATATTCTCCAGGTGCAGAATATCAATTAATCATAAAATGCAATAAGAGAAATAAGTTAGCAATATACTATGCTTTATGGATACACAAACTGCAGTGATATATAAGCAAAAAGAAAAATCACGTTCGGACATTGGCATTAAATTGAAGCGATAGACTTAAATACGAGTTATTGGTACACAAATTTTCAAATAAATAATACTGGTATTATTTTAATAATATTTTTAATTATTTCATTAATCTGCCTTTTTCCTGAAAATTGCGTAAATTATTGCTAACATGATCAAACATTCGATTCTGCGGCACAAGCTCATAAATTGATAAGTGCCGACTGTAATTGCTTTTATATATAAAGTCTTGTGCCATTTGATTGACTAAGTTATTCACATAAAAATGATATTCATGTGGACTTTTAAGTGATTCATACCAAAGAATTAAAAATAATTATCATAAATTCAACATATAAAATTTATAAATGAACCAGGAAAAACTAGATTTATCCCATGAGTTATTAGTTTTTCATATCTGTTATAATATTGTACCGACTGAAAAAGTACTCCAAAATCAGTAGTTAAATATTGCGATTCATGATAAATAAGAGATGAATTAAATTAGCCTTGATATGTTTAACTAGGAGTGACCAAATTTATAGCTTCCGGTTGCAGATACATTTTCTCCTAAACATTATTTATGGGTAAACTATGATGGCAATACTAATAAATTTTGTTAATCCTAAAATTAGATATTTAACGAAAATATAGCAGGTGGCCAACATTTCGTTCTTCATACATTTAAAATTTAATTTTGCATACATTGCTAAATTTAAGGTTCAAAATCCGTTATATTCGAGAGTTTAATTTGTATCTTGCAAACATGTTTTGGCTAAAATCAAATATACTAATTTAGATCAACATTTAGAAAAACTTATATCTGTATTAGTTTTAATTAAAATTGAATTCAGACTTACGTTGCATTAGATATTGTACGCTTAGTCTTTTAAATTTGCAAGCCATTTAAGAAAGGTGATTTAAATTGAACCATATAGTCAAAAAATTTTTATACAAACGTCATATAAGTAACTGTCTGAATAGGAGGATCAAATATTTCGAATTAATTTGATTATTTGTGATTGTGGCTGGATTAAATGAATGATTGCGTATCTGTAAATACACATATTAAAGCAAATTAAATATTGTAAATGTAAGCCGATCTTTTTAAGCTGCATATTTTGCCATTTAATATATTAAATAAAGTTATCATTAAAATATATTAAATGAAAATTCTACGTGAATTTTGTACTGGATCATATTTCTCTAATAAACTGTGAACGATATGAATATTCTTAAATGAACATGCAAAAATTTCGGATCAAGAGTCTGAGGTCATGTGTAGTATAAACGTTGGCAAGTAAAGAAGGAACTGAAAACTGTATGATGTTTAGACATACAAAGCTTTTGTTTTACCCAATTAATTTTAGGATTACCAATATTACAATTAGGTGTAGCATGTTGAATGTCAGTGATAAATTTATCTACAGCATCTGATCATCCACATCAGGATATTGATCAGTAACTCTAACATAGAAAATCATTGATACTAACATCTTTAAGAAATGAAAACTTAAATTCCTCTCGAGCAATGTGAAATGTATGCATATAAATAGGAATGGTGTTATATCACGATAGCTACCTCGATTTTAATAATTGTTATTACCGCCCGCGCAACCAATGTTCGTTTAATTATATACATGCTCAATTTAATACCACTTTCCTCAAGAAACATATTGTCGTTTAACATTGACCGATTTTGGGTGGTTAAGTGTAATCGCAGTCCAAATAGATGCCATATAGGCTAACCGAGAATAAATAGTTAGAATATATCTGAAAATGTTATGTAACAAGCGACAGTGAGGCTTAGGGTTTAGAGCAATAGACTCCGAAGCAGACGTACCCACTTGTGGCAGATTGTGGATAGTTATTAAAAATTTACAAATTAAATTAAAAACCGATCTACTAAATTAAATTCCTTTTAAAGCATTATAAAATGCTTAGTTTGTACGAAAAATGTATGTATATAAATTGACTGGTATTTATATCAAGATAAATAATTGTTTTTACCGTCCAGCCAAAAATTGTTCGGTTAATTAGAAAAATAATAGATAAAAGAAAATGCAATTTTTTTTAAAAAGAAACGTCTATATTTTAAATTACTGTTAAAGTTAATTTAGAACAAGCAAAATGTTTTTTTAAATATTGGCGTTAGAAACTTCATGCATAATATCAGAATTTATAATTATCCGACAAAATGACTGGAAATAAAAATCTGTTTATATTAAATATTTCTATTCCCATTTTTACCGGTCCAATATTTATAATTTACACATTTAGCGAAATTAAAATAATTTAATAGCACACATGGCTCAATAAATAAATGATTTACCATACTTACTGGAAGTTAATTATATTCTTCCATAATTGTTTATATAAAAATATTCTATTAGCATAATTTGGAATGGTATCTTTTAAAAAAAGTAGCTCTTTGCATTATCGCCGTATTGCGGGATTTCTGTTTAATTGAATGCAGTGTAAATTGTTCTTTCCAACTTATTTTAAATATTTATCGTTTAATATTTAATCGACGTCAGTTTTAAATATCCCTAGTTTATTTCACTTTTATCAGACATATTTTCATTGCTTGACTACTGGCGAGGCTTATTTCCAATTATTGATCTTTATTGTCGCTCTTAATATTAAATTAATAAAGGTTTTGCGTTGCTTAATCTTAAAAATGCTAAACGTAATGTTTCGAATTCAATTGGTGCTAGAACATGAAAAATGCTGTTTTCTGCATGCAATAGTTTCGTTTTTACTTTAATATACTTGCCTAACTGCGCAACATAATACTGTTCAAATGAAGATGAAATGGCAGAAGCAATATTTGCGTTAATACAATAATAATACAAGCATTACTTTGAATTAAAGGAGCCACGAGTTATAAAATCATGTTTCATTTACTTGTACATTAGACTTCCTGAAAAACTTGTTTGGATATAAGACAAGTTACACTCAAACTAGTGACACTTGACAGATGGTGTCCTATTTTATCTAATTTTTTATTCATTAGTTACAAATTTGGCTATAGCATTCCTTTATTACAACTTATTTTGACTGCATATAAGCGAAAACTTTGTATCATTAAACTAGTCACAGCAACATAGCTCATCTATTGTCAAGCACATATACGGACGGGTGTGGATCTACCGTCATCATAAATGATGCTTGACGACAATCTTACAATTGTGGATGAAACCGCAATGACTATATGTTAGGAAACATTGGAGATATTGTTATGTCTATTGTTAGTTTTTGCAAACATTTCTCTTGAAAAAATATCTCGGAAGCGCAATATTTTTGCGCTCAAGTAAATGACGTCGTTGCAATTTTCCTTACACACATAATGCTATAAATTTAAGAGATCGTGGATTGTGCAGTTTGTGGTGTATATTTTAGAAATCATGTTTCTGTTCTGCAGATAGACACCCATCTTGTTTTAATTTCCACGTCGCATTACCATGATTCACTTCCACCATTCAAATGCAGTGACGCGTTTTTATATCCCTGGGTTCTCATTGCATGCAACTAGTTAACTAGAAATGAACTGATATTGATTGAATAGAAATATTGCAACTGGTATTTCTAGAAAATTAAAATGTATGTTAGACATATTGAGTCAAAAAGCAGAACCCTGAATTTATAAACTTAATATAGCATATATATATACATATATATATATATATATATATATATATATATATATATATATATAAATATATATATATATATATTCTTTATTGTGTCCATTACTTTAGATATTACACAGTATATTTCTAATTAGGAAGAAAAACATTATTAACAAAGTGGATAAAAACCATTTATTTCGTGAATGCTAAACATCGCTCTACAACCATTCATCTATATACATTTTGGGTTTTCAATTGATAATGCTATTGGTAACAGATCTGACTCGCTTTTACTTCTATTTCTTGTTTTGGCTGATTGTTAAGTGTGTATGCGTTTGTGCTTGTGTGTGTGCCTGTTTGCATGTAAAAGTTATTCTCGCTGTATTGAAAAGTGTTGTCTGAGATCTGGTCATTATTGTTTTGATAGCTTGAGAATTAATCATACAGTTTAGGCTCGTTTTTTCAGGACGATACATGTATAAATCTGCCAGGAAGCCCTTTACATAAAACAACAAGCACCTGACCTAAATATTCAAAAGTTTCATCAACCTGATATTGTAATCGACTGGCGAAGAATAACTAAATTCAACAACAATTTACTAGTATCCAGACAAGACCGAACAGACTCTCGACTAGAATCAACAAACACTCAATCGGTTTGGCAACAAAATGAAGAGGAAATAACAGAGTCGCATATGGTGACAGAAGTTTCCAAACAATATGAACGTTCCACACACTGCAATCCACACTGGCGCTGTTACCATGTACAGAACACAGATTTCCGCAACAAGGTGAAACGATAAACTACACTGGGAAAAATAGCACTCGTACATGTAACAGTGAACAATGTGCAAAAATGGTTAATTCGAAAAGTGATGGCAGATTCATAGTAATACCTGACTACAAACTAAGCTGGAAGGCAAAATCAATCGCACTGGACAGCAATATTCGAACGGATATAAAACAGTCTCTTTCACAGGGGACTAATTTTCTTAGGAAAAACTAAATAAAAGAACCCTTGGTTAAATTAGGAGTGTATGATATCCAATGCGAAGACTGCAATTTCATGTAATTGGGATGTTTGTGGATGCATATAGGCCATTGTATCAAAATTATAATATTGAAAATATTTGATAAATATAGCTCGTATTTGGTTTTTTGAAAATAATACTTGCTAAATAATTATATTTAATACCATATTTTAAGCTTTCCTACTCATTTGCTGCTATTATATTTTATCTGTTAATCTATGGCTCTAATTGATTAAAATTGTTTCGGAGGGCAATTTTCTTAACTGATTTCACCTAGTAAGTTAAAATCAATAACTCTGATACGTTGAAAGTTACAATTCAAGTTCGGTCGCTGTAATTTCAGTTAGATGTACATAGACGTGTATACAATTATACTTAACCAAACTTCGGTCCGAAAATTCTTCATTGAAAAAAACTGCAAAAGTCGTATTTCTATGGTCTAGTATTTCAACACCATTAAATTCGATCTAAGTAGTAAAATCTATAGAGAACTTTTGTCAATTTTACACAATGTAATATATATGTTGCCGTAACTATTCACCACGGGCTTTCCATTTGCTTGGAAATTTTACACTTTACGAAGTAAGCAACATTTAAACTATGCATATAATATTAGCGTTTTTTAATATGATTGTCTATTTCCTCCGTTTTTAGGGCAAATTATTTGCTATTTAAGCTTTAAAAGGTATACACAATGAGATTCTATCGTCATTTTATTCCGAAATAATTGAACAATTCCACTGTGAGCTTGATTTTTCGCCCTTTGAAACTGATGAATAGCCAGGGAGCACACATATTGTTGCAACTTAATTTCGCAATTTCGTTTATGTGCCAATGATTTATCCTCCTTATTCTACATGAACTATGCTCTTACTAGTTAGGGCCTGCCTAATACATGCATGAACCTTTCTCAGTTCAACCCTTAATCATAAATATTTAAAAGTGTAGTTATTACACTTCTTTTGAAGATTTAAAAATAGCAATGTTCTATCTGAGCATATAAAAGATTCAAACAATGCATTTAAGAATAAACTGTTTTAGATATTTTACCTTGGTTCATCAGACTGAATCAAAAGTAACTTATGTATGTCACAAGATTCAGTTTATAAAATTTGAGAACAAATTGATAAATTCTAAATTCTAAATCAATTCGCAGTTTTCCCATAGAATAATCCCTAGAAAACAAGACAACAGTGGCTATGAAGCTCATTTTGCAAATCTACTGCTGACTAAATAAACTTCTTGAGCATAAACTTTAAATTCATCAGGCAGTCTGCTTAAAATAAGGCTTGACACAACAAAAAATAATTTATGAAAAGTGAATCCTCTTAGTAGGCATTTTATTTCATTTTCCTAAGCCTTTCATCTAGTATTTTTAATGCCTGTAAGCGTTTAACAGCGCATGTAGACAAAATAACTGTCAGGTTAAATCAGCGTTTTTCAGTTTAAATACTAGGCTAATTATTTTCCTTTAAAATTTATCGGTTTCATTTAAATTTAAATAGTCGTCTATTTAGCATTTGCGATTTATATATATTTTTTGTGCTTATTGATTAAACGCAACTAGAATTTATTTTGATACATTTTCTGTGAACTATTGAGTTAAAATATATTTTTGCTTTAATTTGACGGTTAAAGTTATAAGCAGTATGCAGGCTAATTACATATTTTTATTTGAACTTTGTAATACGCTCATAAGGCGTGGGTACATTTATTAAGCGGTTTATCCTAATTGACGTAGAAATGATTAATAAATTCCTTGTGAATGTTTGGCTTGCAGGTCAAAATAAAATTGTTCTTAATACACCGTTTATTAAATTATTTTGTAATGATCGCATAGTAAAGCTATAGAAGCTAAACATGCTTCGATATTTGAAGTCTCTTAACCATTTTATCAAAGCATGATTCTTTTGTTTTGCTTTTTTCGACCAGCCTGGTGCAGTCACTCTAACCGCTAGGCTAGACTGCAAGCGCATTCAGGTTAGAATTAAGTCTTTGAGATCAAGTATTCTTTAGGATGACGAAGCAATTTATGGTTATTTACCCGGCGTTAACCAATATAAAGATGTGAGATGGAAGCAGAAAGCGCACGGTTTCCATTATTGATGAGCCCAATGAAAAGGAGTCAGCACAACTATTAACGATATTTTATTTTAGTTTACATTACACGGTAAAAGCCAAAACTCCTATAGCTAATAAATGGTGATTGATGGCCATTGCGAAGTGAGGTGCAGAACCAACGTGGTGGAAGAAATTTGTTCTATATGGGAAGCGAATATCTCGTCATAATCAAGGTTCATTCGACGGTTGGTGAAAGTTGGAGCAGCATCATCTAAGTGGTTGATGTTAGGGATTTTTATTTGTTTGTGTGTCGGATGAAGCTGATCATTTATGTGATGACTTTTATTTAGAAAGAATCAGCAACAACCGAATGATTGTTATTGATATTTATACACATCGGAGCATCAAATAACCGAATACTAGGAATTTTTTATTGATCTTCGTTGAGAATAAATTGGAGGTTATTTTTTACGTGCTGGTGAAGCTAATACCCGTGCGTTAAATAGTGTTTTGACATTTCGTGTGAAGATTCCAGCAGCACATTCAATGCTGTAGGCTCGGCGACAGCTAATGATAAACGTAATGATGGCCGGGGGAGTGGAGCCGTAATTTAATTCTAGTTGTTCACTACGACGGAGCAGCATTTTCAGTTGATTAGGGGAAGGTGTAGCTGTGCAGATAGACAAACTGTCTAACCGGCTAAATCGGTGTAAAGTAGTTCATTTACTAAGATGACTGAGTGACAGACTGATTAATTATTTTAATCTACACTTTATTGGCTTTATTAAAATACCCACCGCTAATTTTTTGCCTTTTTAATTGCTAGGTACATATGCTTGTGCATTTGTTGATAGCTCGCAAACATCTATTATTTCGCTACTTTGTTGTTGAGATTCTGACTTAATGTAGATAAGAAATTTATTTTCACTTTCAACATATGAGCAAAATTATATTTTGTCCTTTGAACTTCGTACAATGCATAAATGGAATGTTTATTTTTATTAATCGATTTCTCTATTATTTTTTTAACATAGATTAGCGTAAAAAAATATTCATAATTTATTGTTAAACTTTTGGTTTAAATGTTACAATATCATTTTTTTATTAAAACGTTTATTGATTTATTTCTTACAAAAATGTGCTACACATGTTTTGATATTTAAAGCCTAAATCCTCGTTTGTGGTGTCTTCTTTGCTGCGGCTGATACATGTTTTATCCAATATTTAAGACGAATTGCACCTGGAGATTAAGGGGTAGCCTATGATGACGAGTAAGAGGTGAGATTATTCCGTAACTTGTGGTGGTTCATCAGGCGTCGACCAACATATCCAGGCTACAGAAAATAACCATTAAATACTAGTATTCAATTTAAAAATGGATTTAGCAAAAATCGTCGTTATTTAAAGTCGCAATTAAATAAAAAATTTTATTTGATAATTAGTCACCAATAGGTTCTATTAAAAATTTTGAAATGGATTTTGGAAAGAGCACGTTATTAAATCTTTTTTAAAAACTAATATTAAAATAAATTAAATTCTCTGAAATAAAAAATTGCGAATAATTTATTAATGGAATTCGAAATTATATTGAACTGCCACTCAGTGTCATTACATAGGTTAATTTATAAATTAGAAATAATTAGTGGAAGAGTTTGATAATGAAATTGGGAAAACTGAGTAAAAACAATTGTATCTTATTAGAAAATTTGTAGGCACAAATTTATTGCATCGGTAAAATAAATACGAATCTTCTCTTGTAGCGAATAGTTGATTAGTATACTATTTTCAAATGTCGGATCGCCATTACATATTAAACATCGTTAAGAGATCAATACACATTTGCCTATTGAAGTTTCATCCGGAGCAGAAATTGATTGTTCTGTTAGTCCCCAATGTAAATTCTTTATTAAGATATCGAGAATTATGCCCTTTGAATTACTGTTTGTTAATGTACTGAATATGAAATTATATTTAAATTGTCGACATTTTTGCTGCCTTTTGAAGTCTAACCTATATAAACCAATGACAAAATTTAACCTGAAATTTATAATTTTGCCGATACGATAAGTGCAACGTGAAAATTTGACAATAGATTTATTTATAGAGTTACATTCCTCAAAGACCTCGTTTTTAATGGTGTGCGCATTTCCGTATTGTACAACACATTGCTTGGTAGGAAGTGATTCCTGTAAGCCCGGGTAGTAATGTGAGGTCTACATTTATTAACTTAAAAGCGTATTAATTTTTAAACATTTATCAGAGCATGCGATCATAGAACGGGATCGTGTTGAGAAATGTTTTATTAAAGTAATACAAAGCATATATCTGCCTCTTCAACCATAGTCAAGCCTAGTAAAAATGCAAACCATTTATCGTTTTAGGGAGGATATAGTGCATTTTTGAGTTTATCCCTCATTAAATGACATTAATGACAAAATCTTTTTAAATTAGGTTTTGAATTCAGTAGGCAAAAATCGAATTTATCTTGTGCACGGGCAAGCAATTAACCAAAATGACACCACGTATTTTAGAGTGCTCATTTCGAATTCTATCTCAAAATTATCTTATAATTAATGAGTCCCTGTGTTTTAGATGATAAATGGCTTTTTGTAAAGCAAACATTTAGCCAAATGAAACAGCAGAATACCCTAACTTGTCAACTTAAATGTTACTTTAAATGATCAAGAAAATTTTATGTCGAACCAAACAGGCATTGTCCTGGTTAATACGATTTGACACATTATTTTTTTTATATATAAAGAATCTCAGCTATTTTGATATCAAACATTATTTATCGTAATTTGGACAAATTTTAAAATTACTATTCTTGCGCAAAGAATCAATATATCCTGTCTCCAAGGTGCAAATAACCTAAATGTTATTGGATCCGCGCCAAAGTTGAATGAGATCAGGATACGTAAATTGAAATATGAAATGTTTACACTAGTCGATGTAGGCTTTCATGCTAATGTAAATGTGAATGATAAATGGAAATCAATTGGTACCAATACCTGATATTAAATGTTATCAAAACTAAAACAACGTTGTTGGCATTTAGATCTGTACGCATTTTTTACCATTGGCACACCAATATCGAGTTATTCATCCTCCAATTGATTGATGATTTGGCTTTAAGATATTGCGCTGATTTATGTTACGTATGCGTGGAATTTGACATCTGGAAATAGCTATCCTACGGGCAAATAAAACATTTTTTAAAACAGGAAATAAATACTAATTATTTACAAATGAACCTATTTTCTATTTTTAAAACACAAGTCAATCATAAAACTCATGAGTTGAGAGGTAGAGATATATGTAAATTTACAATTACTGTTTTATGGTGCGTGAAATCCTGACATTTTGTTACTTGAAAACCATACAAGCGTTTTTTTGATTGTCGCAGATTTTGTTGAATCTCCGCGATTTTCCTTCACCGGTTTTTTTAAATTAATAATATTAATACATAAATAGGGCTAAACCCACCATTATCACCTTGTCTTACAATATTACTATGATCACTATTTCCTGTTTTAGTTGATTATTTTGCTTCCATTTTTAAAATCATAAATCTTTATGAAGCCAACAATGTAATGTGCTTTACATTGCCTCCCTAGAACCACTGTCGTCACTGTTATTAGCTTCATTAAAATGCTAAGAAATTAATTGGTTAGTCTCCAAGATTGACTTTAACAAGATAGTTAGTTGGTAGGCTACGTAAAGCTATATTAGCTGAACAACGGGTCCGAGTTGTTTACCATGAAATTGACAGGCATTGACTGAACTTTCATTTAGATAAATGAAAACGGAAATGTTTTTCCGTTTTTAACTAAATGATCAACAGTTTTAGACACATGCGCGTATGTGTGACGCAAATCGACAGTGGTTGTTGGAAAATCTGTTCGTTACTAATATCAAAAAAGCCGTTTAAACGAAATTTATTACGTGATATATTGCTTCTTTATATTTCGTGCGTTGTACTCTCTACTGATAGAAGGGACAAAAAGAATGGAAATTTGTTAAACTTAACAAGGATCAAGTAGTAACAAAATCAATACATTATTTATTAGAGTATTTATTATAGACTAAAATACCGTTCACATTATTGCCACCAGTAATGATGAAACTAAAATAGAATTGTTACAACAGTTATAAATGAATTCTGTTAGTAACCAAATGCCTCATTAATCTTGTCCATGACGTTTTTAGCATTAGTCTTGATATTAGACTACTCTATGTCAACTTTTATGCTGTATCCATGACAATTTAAAATCAAATTAGTATTTGTGGAATATGAACCTAAATAAAATTCATATTACCCTTTACATGAGCAAAAATAGAAAGAATTATTATTAGGTATAAGAATCGTTTCTATCTAATATTCATCTCAAGTATATACAAATGAATATATATATATATATATATATATATATATATATATATAAAGAAAAGAAAACAATTTCCCGGAATATACTATTTAGGGCATACATTTTCCCGCACAACCAAATTCCCAAGAAACTCCATGAAATTGGAGCCGGCTTATCCTCCAAAAGGAGTCAGCCGCAGTAAAGTAAAGAAGACAACACACAAGCAAATTGAATCCGCATTAACACGCAAAATTAATGCAGCTAAATTTCGAGTGTTAATTAGGGTAACACACTTGGCTTTACCAACGATTGAAAGGAAGAAGTCGTTAAATTCGACCTCAAATATTATTCTGCAATGTATATGCGCAATTTTTCGAAAAACTTACGTAGGCAAATCGATCAGACGTTTAATTCCTCGAATGCAAAATCATTGAAAAAACACCTTTCTCGAATATACGTCTTTAATTACTCAATACAATATTGAAACCTCGCACGCATGTTCTGCAGACGTAGTATTTAAGATAAATACTAAATAAAAAACATGTGTTAGCCACATACGAAGCTCTACGGGTAGACAGACTGCAGACGCTTTTATGCCTGTTCCGACAATGAGTTTGAATTAGAGTTGATGCAGAAAATCGATCGATTATTTGTTTAAATTACATTTTCTTGACGTTTAAATTTACTCTCTTGGCTTTCGTTTCAGTATGCATATGTACAAATTTGTAAATTATATTGTGTTTATTATATGTGTGGTCCACCTATTTATGCAGAGAAGCACTTGCTTTGTGTATTAAATCCATATCTTCTCTTAGTAAACAAATTTGTTATCTGCGTCGTTAATATCTCACGTTTTAGTTGTCAAAAGGTGTAAACGAAATTTGCGCAATTGCAATATTTAAAAAATCTGTTAAGTCAACTAACGAATTTTCCCTAAATACGCAAGCCAGTTTGAAAAAAATAATCAGCAGGAGATAATGTTGATATGTTTAACTCATATTTCTCAGGTCAGCATTCTAATTCACTAATCTGAATGTTAATAGGCCTATCTGATGCAAATCTGACTAAGTAATTTCGTCACATATCCAGCCCGTTACAAGGTGTCAACAGGTAATTTCTAGATAAGTGATTAAATTATATATATATATATATATATATAAAGATATATATATATATATATATATATATGTGTGTGTGTGTTTGTGTGTGATTTTATTATTCTTGAATGAATGTAAGTGTTATATATATACTCAGTGAATAAAATTTTAAGAATTTCTCATAGATAACAGATTTCAACAAAAATTTTATTTTGTTAAAAAGATATTTTTGAACTGATAAGTACTAACCAAGGAATTATTAAGTATGAATTAGGTGTTGCGAACCTAGTAACAAAT